>PVIW01005863.1:0-97874 GCA_004026585.1 Noctilio leporinus | reverse complement strand
ATTATTGTTGTATTACATCCATCCCCTTTTTGCTCCCCTCTGTCCCCCTCCCCACCCACCCATTCCCCACAAAGTCAATCCCACCTGTTGTCCATGTCCATGGTTCCTTTATACTAGGTTCTTTTCTAAGCTGCTCCCCTTTCTTGCCTCTGCCTCCCCCCTCCCTCAAACCCCTTTCCTCCGACCACTGAAGGCCTATTCCTTGTATTCATATACTTGGTTCTGTTTTGCTTGTTGTTAGTTTTGCTCATTATTGTCCCATAATGGGTGAGATCATATGATACTTGTCCTTCACTGACTGGCTTATTTCACTAAGCATAATACTCTCCAGTTCCATCCATGTTGTTGCAAAGGGTACAGGTTCCTTCTTTCTTTCTGCTATATAGAATTCCACTGTGTAAATGTACCAAAGTTTTTTGATCCAATCATCCACTGATGGGCACTTAGGCTGTTTCCAGCACTTGGCTATTGTAAATGGTGCCGCTATGAACATAGGTGTGCATAGGTGCTTATGAATTGGTGTTTCAGGATTCTTTGGGTATAGTCCAAGTAGTGGAATTGCTGGATCAAAAGGCAGTTCCATTTTTAGTTTTTTAAGGAAACCCCATACTGTTTTCCACAGTGGCTTCACCAGCCTACATTCCCACCAACAGCGCACCACGGTTCCCTTTGCCCCACATCCTTGCCAACACTTGTTTGTTGATTTGCTGATGATTACCATTCTGACAGGTGTGAGGTGGTATCTTATTGCGGTTTTAATTTGCATCTCTCTGATGACTAGTGATGTTGAGCATTCTTTCAGATGCCTCTGGGCCCTTTGTATGTCTTCCTCAGTGAGTTGTCTGTTCAGGTCCTTTGCCCATTTTTTAATTGGGCTGTATGTCTCCCTGGTGTTGAGTCGCATTAGTTTTATATATTTTGGAGATCAGACCCTTGTCTGAGGTATCATTGGCAATTATGTTTTCCCATAGAGTTGGTTCCCTTTGAATTTTGCTGATATTTTCTTTAGCTGAACAGAAACTTTTCAATTTGATATAGTCCCATTTATTGATTCGTTCTTTGATTTCCTTTGCCCTTGGTGAAGTATCAGTAAACATATTTCTGCGTAGGATATCCAAAAGGTTACTGCCTATGTTTTTCTCCAGGACCTTTATGGTGGCACTGCTTATGTTTAAACCCTTTATCCATCTTGAGTCTATTTTGGTGTATGGTGTAAGTTGGTGGTCTAATTTTATCTTTTTGCATGTTGCTGTCCAGTTCTCCCAACACCATTTGTTGAAGAGACTGTTTTTACTCCATTGGATGTTCCTTCCCCTTTTGTCAAATATGAGTTGACCGTAGAGTCCTGGGTTAATTTCTGGGCTCTCTATTCTGTTCCATTGATCTATATGTCTATTCTTATGCCAGTACCATACTGTTTTGATGACAGTAGCCTCGTAGTATTGTTTGAAGACCGGTATTGTGATTCCTCCTACCTTGTTCTTCTTTCTCAAGATTGTGGTGGCTATTTGTGGGTGTTTTTGGCTCCATATAAATTTTTGAAGTATTTTTTCTATTTCTATGAAGTCTGTCATTGGTATTTTAATTGGGATTGCATTGAATATGTAGATTGCTTTGGGTAGTATGGACATTTTAATGATGTTAATTCTTCCGATCCACGAACATGGTATATGCTTCCATTTATTTGTGTCTTCCTTGATTTCTTTCTTCATTGTTCTGTAGTTTTCTGAGTACAGGTCTTTTACCTCCTTAGTTAAGTTGATTCTTAGGTACCTTATTATTCTTGTGGCTATGGTAAATGGGATTTGTTTTTTCGCTTCTATTTCTGTTGTTTCATTATGGGTATACAAAAATGCTTTTGATTTCTGGATATTGACTTTATAGCCAGCTATTTTGCTAAATTTGCTAATTACGTTGAGTAAGTTCTTGGTGGAGCCTATCAGGTTTTGTATGTACACTATCATATCATCTGCAAATAATGACAGTTTGACTTCCTCCTTTCTAATTTGGATACCTTTGATTCCTTTTTCTTCTCTGATGGCTATAGCTAGAACTTCCAAGACAATGTTGAATAGAAGTGGAGAAAGTGGACAGCCTTTCTCGTTCCTGATCTTAGGGGGAAAGCTTTCAGTTTTTGTCCATTAAGTATGATGTTGGCTTCAGGTTCCTCATAGATGGCCTTTATGATGTTGAGGTATGCTCCCTCTATTCCCATTTTGCTGAGGGTTTTTTATCATAAATGGTTGCTGTACTTCATCACATGCTTTTTCAGCATCTATTGATAGGATCATATGGTTTTTATCTTTCAATTTGTTGATGTGGTGTATTACATTTATTGATTTATGAATGTTGTACCATCCTTGCATCCCTGGGATGAAGCCCACTTGATCATGGTGTATGATCTTTGTAATATACTGCCGAATCTGGTTGGCCAATATTTTGTTGAGAATTTTAGCACCTATGTTCATCAGAGATATTGGCCTGTAGCTGTCTTTCTTAGTTGTGTCTTGCCCTGGTTTGGGGATTAGAATAATATTGGCCTCATAAAACGAGTTTGGGAGTCTTCCCTCTTCCTGAATTTTTTGGTATATTTTGAGGAGGATAGGAGTTAGTTCTTCTTTAAATGTTTGGTAAAATTCACCTGTGTAGCCATCTGGTCCATGGCTTTTGTGTTTTGAGAGATTTTGAATTACTTCTTTAATTTCACTAGTTGTTATTGGCCTATTCAGACTTTCTGCTTCTTCTGGGTTCAGTTTTGGTAGATTATACCTTTCCAGAAATGTGTCCATTTCATCCAGGTTGTCATATTTTTTGTCATAGAGTTGTTTGTAGTAATTTCTTACAATCTTTTGTATTTCTGGGGTATCAGTTGTGATTTCACCTCTTTCAGTTCTGATTCTGTTTATTTGGGTCCTCTCTCTCTTTTTCTTGATGAGTCTGGATAAGGGCTTGTCAATTTTTTTTTATTTTTTCAAAGAACCAGCTCCTTATCCTGTCGATTCTTCGAATTGTAGTTTGAATCTCTGAGTTATTTAGTTCTGCTCTGATCTTGATGATTTCCTTCCTTCTACTTGCTCTGGGCTTTGTATTGTTGCTCCTCTAGTTCTTGCAGCTTTGTGGTTAGGTTGTTTTTATAAACTTCTTGTAACCTTTTTTGGAAGGCCTGTATTGCTATAAATTTCCCCCTGAGAACTGCCTTTGCTGTATCCCATAGGTTTTGGGCTGTTGTGTGTTCATTGTCATTTGTTTCCAGGAACTTTTTTGATTTCCTCTTTGATCTCATTGTTGACCCCTTCATTGCTTAAAAGCATGTTATTCAGTCTCCATGACTTAGAGAATTTTGGGGTTTTTCCCTTGAATTTGGTTTCTAGTTTCAAGCCATTGTGATCTGAGAAGATACTTTGTATGATTTCAATTTTCCTGTATTTGTGGAGGCTTGTCTTGTGACATAGCATGTGGTCTATCTTGGAGAATTACCCATGTGCATTTGAAAAGAATGTGTATTTTGCTTCTTTGGGATAAAAGACTCTGTATACATCAGTTAGGTCCATTTCCTCTAGAGTGTTGTTTAGTGCCACAACATCTCTGGGGATTTTTTATTTGGAAGATCTGTCCATTATTGATAGTGGGGTATTAAAATCCCCTACTAGCAGTGTGTTGCTGTCTATGTCTTTCTTAAAGTCTTCCAAGATTTTCCTTATATATTTCGGAGCTCCTATGTTGGGTGCATATATGTTTATCAGAGTTATTTCTTGTTGATGGATTGTTCCCTTAAGTATTATGAAATGTCCATCTTTGTCCCTTATTATGGCCTTCATTGTAAAATCTATTTTATCTGAAATCAATATTGCTACTCGGTTTTTTTTTTTCATGTCCATTTGCTTGATATACAGTTGTCCATTCCTTCACTCTCAATCTGTGTCGATGTTTTGTTCTGAGGTGCGTCTCTTGAAGATAGCATATATGTGGGTCATGTCGTCTTATCCATTTGGCTACCCTATGTCTTTTGATTGGTGCATATAATCCATTTACATTGAAGGTTATTATTGATTGATACTTATTCATTGCCATTTTCTCCCTTTGTGTCTATATTCCTCTTTGGCTTTCTCAGATTCTTCATTTTATTTGTTTACTTCTTTTTATAGCAGACCCTTTAGCATTTCTTGCAATGCTGGTTTGGTAGAGATGTATTCTTTCAGTCTTTTTTTGTCTGGGAAGCTCCTTGTTTCTCCTTCTATCTTGAAGGAGAGCCTTGCTGGATAGAGTATTCTTGGTTGCAGGCTTTTGTTTACCATTACTTGAAATACTTTTTGCCCTTCCCTTCTGGCTTGAATTGTTTCTGTTGAATCATCATTTGATAGCCTTATTGGAGCCCCTTTATATGTTATTTGTCATTTCTCTCTTGATGCTTTTAGGATTCTCTCTTTGTCTTTGAAATTAGCCATTTTAATAATAATGTGCCTTGGTGTTGGTCTGTTTGGGTTGATCCTCATTAGGACCCGCTGTGCTTCCTGAACTTGGTTCATGTTTTCATTCATCATGTTAGGGAAGTTTTCTATCATGACTTTTTTTTGAACAGGTTTTCCATTCCTTGTTTCTCTTCTCCTTCTGGTATCCCTATGATACGGATGTTGTTACGTTTCATGTTGTCCTGCAGCTCTCTTAACCCCTCTTCAGTCTTATTCAGCCTTTTTTTATTCTCTCGTACTGTCTTGGAGTTTTTCTCTACATTATCCTCCAACTTGCTGATCTGGTCCTCTGCTTCCTCTAGCCTACTGTTGATTCCTTCTACTGTATTCTTCAATTCAGAAATTGTATTCTTCATTTCCTCCTGGCACTTATTGATAGTTTCTATGTCCTTTTTCATGCTGTTGTAATTCTCAGTAAGTTCCTTGTAACTTCCCTGGAGTTCTTTGTAATTTCCCTGGAGTTCTTTGTAATTTCCCTGGAGTTCTTTGTAGTTATCCTGGAGTTGTTTACAGTTTTCTTTGATGTGGCTGAGCTCACTGATCTTCTCTATCATCATTCTTTTGAAATCCTTATCTGATATTCCAGGTGCCTCTGCTTCATTTTGTGTTCTTTCTGGGAATTCTTCCTTTCCTTTTGGTGATGGACTGATTCTTTATTCCCCCATTTTGGGTGTCTGTTCTTGCTTGCTATTTATTTATTTATTTATTCTTGTTCTTTCCTTGGGTTAACCTGCTTTGCTTCCTTGCCTTAGTTGAGACCCCTTCTGTGATAGGAGATTTGTGGAGTTCAGTGTTGCCATCTCCCTGATTTTCTCCACTTGCTGTTCTTGGTGTGTCCTTTCTTTGGGCTGTCTGGTTGTATTCTGGGTCTGTGGGCTTTTAGCAGAAACAAAAACAAAAACAAAAATAAATATACAAACAAAACCAAAAACAAAAAACCAAACCAAACCAAACCAAACCAAACAAAACAAAAATGCGAAAGGAAAAAAGAAATAAAAACGACAATAATAATAAGAAGAAAGGGTTTAGATGGCTTTTCACCCTTAATAATCCCTGACTGGTCCAGATGGAGCCTGGACCTGAGGGCTTTTAGCAGAGGGAAAAAGAGAAAGAAAAAAAGGGAGAAAGTCACAAGAGAAAGAGAAATCAATATTAATAAAGAAAGGGTTTAGGTGTCTGTTCACCCTTTATGGTCTCTGTTTGGTCTAGGTGGAGCCTGGACCAGTGGGTTTTATCAGGGAGAAAAGAAAGAAGAAAGAAAGAAAGAAAAAAAATAGGAGGGGGGGGGGGAAGAATCAAAAGAAAAAGAAAAATAAATATTAATAAAGAAAGGTTTTAGGTGTCTGTTCACCCTTTATGATTTCTGATTGGTCCAGGTGGAGCCAGAACCTGTGGGCTTTACCAGGAAGAAAAGGAAAAGAAAAAAAAAAAAAAAAAAAAGAAGGAAGAAAAGAATAAAGAAAGGGTTTAGGTGGCTGGTGAAGGGAGGAATACTTAGATTGAGGACTGGGAATGCGTTGTAGCCAGAAAGTGAGTAGACTTTAATTCAAGAGTAGGGGGAGGGTCTTGGGTATTTAGGTGGATTGAGATGAGGGGGAATTAAGAATATGTGAGAAGTAACTTTTGCAAAGGATATGTTGGGGATTAATAGTTCATATTGCTCTCGGTATAACTCAGGTGCTTGAGATTAGCAGCAATCCCTTTCCTGAAGCTGCCTCTTTTTATTGGTCAGATCTTTGCAGTCTGTAGTCTAGCCGGTCTTGGCATGGCAAGGCCTCTTATTGTCATAGTCAGGGCTGATTCTGAGTGTCCACCCCCAAGTAGGCTGGGCCTTCCACAGCCTGGCTGGGTTTTAGGGCTGCTGGTATTCTGGAGCCCGCAGGGTGCCCCCTCTCACTCCTGGCGGAGGTTCCTGTCCATGACAAGCACCCAGCACCCCTGCAGGGCAGCCTGCAACTTTGCTGGTCCCTGTGATGACTGGCCCCACCCTGGCAGTTCTGGGAGGAGGCCCCCCCTGTCCGTCAACACTGTCTGGGGTCCGCCTACACCATCCCTCCCTTCCCAGGCGGGCACCAATCCTCCAAGCCAACCAGCTCTCCGAGGAGTCCTTTATGTCACCTCTGTGATGAGCCCCTTCCAGGCGTGGGCGGTGCGGCCTTTGTCTCCAGCAATGGCGGGTCAGTTGCCCCCGCTACTAGTTCCCGGCTCGCCAGCTCGCCATTTGGAGTTTCCACGGAGCCTGGGGGCCTGTGTGGTTGCACAGGGCTGGGTCTCCCCCCCTCACAGGGGCTTCTAGCTGCTGTTTCCCTGGTGGCCCAGCAGCACTGTTTTCGGCCCTCTCGCCGCCCCGGCTGGTGCACTTCCCCGCTCCCCCACTCCAGCTTCCCGCAGGACTCTTCTCCTCAGCTTCTAGCCCCACGAGGAGCCTCCTCTCCCTGTTGCCTGAGTGAGTCTCTCACACAGTCCCTCCCCTGCAAGAGTTCAATTCTGCGTTCCCTATGGCGTTTGCCCTCGCTGTCCACACTTCACTGTTGAGACTTCCAGTCGTCTCAAGGGAGCCTGGAGCTGGCCTCAGTCAAACACGCCCCTCTGGGCAGAGCCGCCACTGCCCAGAACCGACCTCGGCCAGCCGGCCGGTTGGTCGGGAATGCCTCACCTACTGTCCTGCTGGCCTTCTCTGCCTCTGGGCTGTGCTCCCCTGTGTCCAGATGCTTCCCATTCCAATTCCTAGGGTCCTGAAGATGTCTCAGGCTCCCTATCTTGTCCTCTAGCTGCTTTGGTACTTGAGAACACCATCAGCACTGCTCTCTACTCTGTCGCCATCTTAGAAGCTCTTGAATTTCATTTTTAATCCTCACCCAAGGATATGTTTATGAGGGAGAGAGAAAGAGAGGCATCATTATGAGAGAAAAACATTAATCGGTTGCCTCCTGTGCATGCCTTGATGATCAGGGATCAAACTCACAACCTAGATGTGTGCCCTGACCAGGAATTGAATCCACAGTCTTTTGGTGTGTGGGGACAATACTCCAACCAATTGAGCCATCCAAACAGGGTACTCATGGAATTTTTGAGTGTCTAAAATATCTTCTAGTGTTTACATTTGATTGATAGTTTGGCCAGGTTTAGACACTTAAGATCCATGTTTTCTCCTCAGAACTTTGAAGATATTCTTCCAAAAGAGTGTCAGGTCCATCAGGGCAGGATTTTGTTCTGTCTGGTTCATTGCTATAACCTAAGGACCTAGTACAGTGTTTAGCATATGGTATATATTCAATATATATTAGTTTTATTAATGATTATTGTTCTGTTTTATTCTTTGGAAGCTTATAGAATTTTCTTTTTTACTCTTAGAGTTCTAATATTTTACTAGTATGTCTAAAGGTGCTTTTCTTTATTTGTTTGCACTTCCTGCTCTGTAACTGGTGAGTTTTGCCAATCTAAAAACTTTTTTTTTAAAACTTATTTATTAATTTGAGAGAGAGAGAGGGAGAGAGACACAGACCAA
This sequence comes from Noctilio leporinus, assembly GCA_004026585.1. Taxonomy (NCBI): domain Eukaryota; kingdom Metazoa; phylum Chordata; class Mammalia; order Chiroptera; family Noctilionidae; genus Noctilio; species Noctilio leporinus. The sequence goes on along the minus strand of PVIW01005863.1, from coordinate 89,897 downwards.
GAGAAAGGAAGAAGCAGAGAGAGAGAAATACGGATGTGTTCCACTTATTTTTGCATCCATTGGTTAATTCTTGTATGGGCCCTCACCAGAGATCCGGCCCACAGCTGTGGTATATAACCAATTAAGCTACCCAGCCAAGGCAGAAATTTATTTTATTATTTTCTCAATAACTTATCTTTCTCTGTAGGACCTTCTAGAATCACATTTAAATATTAGATTTCTGGATTCAAAGATGGTGACAGAGTGGAGAGCAGTGCTGATGGCATTCTCAAATGACAGAGCAGCTGGAGAATAGGATAGGGAGCATGAGATGTCTGCAGGTCCCTAAGAATTGTAGCAGTAAGCATCTGGACTCAAGGGAGCACAGCCCAGAGGCTGCAAAGACCTACAGGAGAGCAGGTGAGACAGCTCTAAACCAGCCAGCAGGCCGAAGTTGGCTCTGGGCAGTGGCAGCTCTACCCAGAGGGGCGTCTCTAACTAAAGACAGCTCCAGGCTCCCTGGAGACTAGAAATCTGAGCAGTGAAGTGTGGACAGAGAGCGCAAATTCTGGAGGGAATGAGGAATTGAACTCCTGCAGGGGAGGGACTGTATGAGAGCCTCCACTCTGGGGCTGATTGAGAGGAAGCTCCTCACTGGGCCGAGGCTGAGGAGAAGAGACCTGGGTGGAGTGGGGGGGGGGGAAGGAAAGGGGCAGTGGGGAAGTGCACCAGCTGGAACAGCGAGAAGGCCGAAAATGGTGCTGCTGCACCATCAGGGAGAGGGCGGGTCGGAGCCCTGGTGAAGTGGGAGGCCCAACACCATGCACTCCCACTAGCACTCAGGCACCCACAAAGACTTGAAGTCCTGCTGCTGTGCCACCTGGGAGAGGGCAGCTTGGAGCCACGGCCAGGGCGAGGGCCCAGGCCCGCACACCCACAATGGCACAGGCCCCCACTGAAACTCCAAACTGCATGCCAGGAACTTGCAGCTGGTGCAACTGGTGTGCCCATTGCAGGTGACAAAGGCTGGAGGAGGAGGAGGAGTAGTGCTGGCTGAGCTGCAGACCCCCTGGGGAGCCAGGCACACATCATAGAGGAAGTGGTGAAAAACTCCTCAAAGAGCTGGACTGCCTGGAGGGTTAGCCTTTGCCCAGGGGAGACAGGCAGTGTTAGCGGACAGGGGCTGCCTCCCCTGGAAGCTGCAGGGGTAGGGAGAGCCATCACAGGAGCCAGTGAGGTTGCAGAACACCCAGCATTGGAGCCAAGTGCCCATCGCAGGCAGGAACCTCCTCCAGGAGCTGGAGGGGGAGGAGCAGCCACAGACACCACAGAAGCACCCTGCTGGTCTTCACACAGAACCAGTGAGAGAAGGGAGGGCCCCAAAACATCAGCAATGCAGAAATCCAGCGAGGCTACTGGAGGCCCAGCCAACCTGGGGGCTGACACTCATAATCAGCCCTGACTGTGACAGCCATAGGCCCTGCCACTCCAAGACCACACAGCCTGACTGTACACTGCAGAGACCTAGCCAAGAAAAAGAGGCAGACTCAGGAAATGGATTGCTGCTAATCTCAAGCCCTTCAGTTACACCGAGAGCTACATGAACTATTAATCCCTAACATATCCTTTCAAAAGTTACTTCCAAGCCTCGCAATTAGAGCATTTTAAGTAAATACTATTTATACCGTAGTGTATCCCAACTCACTTATTTTTAATCCGCCCCTATCTCAATCCACCTAAATACCCAAGACCCTCCTACTCTTGATTTAAAGTCTACTCACTGTCCTGATACAACTCATTCTAAGTCCTCAATCTAAGTATTCCTCTCCTCCCCAGCTACCTAAACCCTTTCTTTTTCTTTTTACTTTTCTGCTAAAAACACACAGGTACTGGCTCCACCTGGATGAATCAGGGCTCATTAAGGGTGGACAGGGAGGTAGGTGTGACAACTACATATATAGGCTTATACTGTTCACTTGTACTTGAGGCTTTCTGATTCTCCCTCTCCTCATCTCTATAGAATAGATAAGTTGGTTTTTTCTCTCATATCCCTGCTATCTTTGCTACTCTTCAGCACCCTTTAAAAATATCTATGCTTTAGCCAACTTAACCATTTCTCCCCTTGTACAATAGTCTTAATGTATCTACATCCCTATTAAGACTGGCTCAGTTGAAGCTGAGGGTGTGATTAAGAGCGAGCTTTACCTTGGAGGGTATGGGTATATAGTTACGTTCATAGTCAAAAGGCGGATTAAAAGAGAAAGATATCTCTGAAGGTGTGGTTATTTTGCCTGGACTGGTGGTTCTGTTTTAGGAGCAGCTCAAAAACAGTGTATGAGAAAGGATAGACGTGTCTCTCAATCAGCCAACTGGAAAGAAAGGAGCAACATACACACCCAATCCAAAATACAACTAGACAGCCCAAGGTAATGACATAAAGGCCACCCCAAGAGCAAGTGAAGAAAATCTAGGAGGCTGCAACACTGAATGCCACAAATCTCCTAACACGGAAGGGTGCTCCACAAAGGCAAGGAAGCAAAGCAGATTAATCCAAGAAAAAAACAAGCAAGAACACACCCAAAATGGAGCAAAACAGAATCAGTCCATTACCAAAAGGAAAGGAAGAATCTCCAGAAAGATCACTAAATTAAACAGAACCAAACAAACTATCAGATGGAATTCAAAAGAATGGTGATAGAGAAGCTCAATGAGCTCAGCCAGCTCAAAGAAAACTATCAACAATTCCAGGGGAACTATAAAGAACTCCAGGGAAGTTACAAGGAACTTACTGAGAGCTACACCAGCATCAAAAGGGACTTAAAAACTATCAGTAAGAACCAGGAGGAAATGAAGAATACAGTTTCTGAATTGAAGAATACAGTAGAAGGAATCAACAGTAGGCTAGAGGAAGCAGAGAACTGAATCAGCGAGTTGGAGGACAACATAGGAAAATATTCCAAGATAGTTTAAGGGAATGAAAAAAGGCTGAACAAGAATGAAGAAGTTTTAAGAGAGTTGCAGGACAACATGAAATGCAATAATATCCATATCACAGGGCTACCAGAAGGAAAAGAGAAACAAGGAATGGAAAACCTGTTCAAAAAAGTAATGATAGAAAATTTCCCTAACATGATGAGTGAAAATGTTATTCAAGTTCAGGAAGCACAGAGGGTCCCAATGAGGATGAATCCAAACAGACCCACTCCAAGATACGTCATAATTAAAATGGCAAATTTCAAAGATAAAGAGAGAATCCTAAAAACATCAAGAGAGAAACAGCAAATAATATATAAGGAGGCTCCAATAAGGCTGTCAAATGATTATTCAACAGAAACAATTCAAGCCAGAAGGGAATGGGAAAAAGTACTTCAAGTAATGGGAAACAAAGGCCTGCAACCCAGAATATTCCACCCAGCAAGGCTCTCATTCATAGTGGAAGGAGAAATAAGGAGTTTCCCAGACAAAAGAAGACTAATAGAATACATCTCTACCAAACCAGCATTGCAAGAAATGCTAAAGGGTTTGCTTAAAAAAAAAATTAAAAAATGAAGAAACAGAGAGAGCCAAAGAGGAACATAGGTACAAAGTGGGAAAATGGCAACAAATAAGTATCAATCAATAATAACCTTAAATGTAAATGGATTAAATGCACCAATCAAAAGACATAGGGTAGCTGAATGGATAAGAAAACATGACCCACATATATGCTGTCTTCAAGAGACCCACTTCAGAACAAAAGATCGACACAGATTGAAAGTGAAGGGATGGAAAAATATATATCAAGGAAACGGACATGAAAAAAAGGCTAGAGTAGCAATACTTATTTCAGACAAAATAGATTTTATAATGAAGGCCATAAAAAGAGATAAAGAAGGGCATTTCATAATACTTAAGGGAACAATCCATCAAGAAGAAATAACTCTGATAAATATATATGCACCCAACATAGGAGCTCCGAAATATATAAGGAAAATCTTGGAGGATTTCAAAAAAGATATAGACAGTAACACACTAATAGTAGGGGATTTTAATACCCCACTATCAACAATGGACAGATCTTCCAAACAAAATATCACTAAAGATGTTGTGACATTTTATAACACTCTAGAGGAAATGGACCTAAATGATATATACAGAGCCTTTTATCCCAAAGAAGAAAAATACACATTCTTCTCAAATGCACATGGATCATTCTCCAAGATAGACCACATGGTATGTCACAAGACAAGCCTCCACAAATACAGGAAAATTGAACTCATACCAAGCTTCTTCTCAGATCACAATGGTTTGAAACTAGAAACCAATCTCAAGGGAAAAAAACAAAAATACTCTAACTCATGGAGACTCAATAACATGCTTTTAAGTAATGAATGGGTTAACAATGAGATCAAAGATGAAATAAAAAAGTTCCTGGAAACAAATAACAATGAACACACAACAGCCCAAAACCTATGGGACACAGCACAGGCAGTGCTCAGAGGGAAATTCATAGCAGTACAGTCCTACCTAAAATGGTCACAAGAAGTTTATAAAAACAACCAACTATAAAGCTGCAAGAGCTAGAGGAGCAACAACAAACAAAGCCCAGAGTAAGTAGAAGGAAGGAAAACATCAAGATCAGAGAAGAACGAAATAACTTAGAGACTCAATTACGATTCAAAGAATCAACAAGTCCAGGAGCTGGTTCTTTGAAAAAATAAACAAAATTGACAAGCCTTTATCCAGACTCATCAAGAAAAAGAGAGAGAGGACCCAATAAACTGAATAAGAAATGACAGAGGAGAAATCACAACTGATACTTCAGAAATATAAAAGATTGTAAGAAATTGTTACAAACAACCATATGACAAAAAATATGGCAACCTGGGTGAAATGGACACATTTCTGGAAATGTATAATCTCCCAAAACTGAATCCAGAAGGAGCAGAAAGTCTGAATAGGCCAATAACAACTAGTGAAATTAAAGAAGTCATCCAAAATCTCCCAAAGTACAAGAGCCCCAGACCGGATGGATACACAGGTGAATTTTACCAAACATTTAAAGAAGAACTAACTCCTATCCTTCTCAACTTATACCAAAAAATACAGGAAGAGGAAAGACTCCCATACTCTTTCTATGAGGCCAATATTATTCTAATCCTAAAACCAAGTCAAGACACAACTAAGAAAGAAAACTATAGGCCAATATCTCTGAAGAACATCGATGATAAGATTCTCAACAAAATATTGGCCAACTGGATTCAGCAGTATATTACAGAGATCATGCACCATAATCAAGTGGATTTCATCCCAGGGATGCAAGGATGGTACAACATTCATACATCAATAAATGTATACACCACATCAACAAATTGAAAGACAAAAACCATATGATCGTATCAATAGATGCTGCAATAGCATTTGATAAAGTACAGCAACCATTTATGATAGAAACACTCAGCAAAATTGAAATAGAGGGAGTATGCCTCAACATCATAAAGGCCATATATGAGAAACCTGAAGCCAATATCATACTCAATGGGCAAAAACTAAAAGCTTTGCCCTTAAGATCAGGAATGAGACAAGGCTGTCTACTTTCTCCACTTCTATTCAACATCGTCTTGGAAGTTCTAGCCATAGCCATCAGAGAAGGAAAAAGAATCAAAGGTATCCAAATTGGAAAGGAAGAAGTCAAACTGTCATTATTTGCAGATGATATGATAGTGTACATACAAGACCCGATAGGCTCCACCAAAAACTTACTCAACCTAACAAGCAAATTCAACAAAATAGCTGGATATAAAGTCAAATATCCAGAAATTAATAGCATTTTTTATACCAACAATGAAACATCAGAAATGGAAGTGAGAATACAAATCCCATTTACCATAGCAACAAGAAAAATAAAGTACCTAGGAATAAACGGAATAAACTTAACTAAGGAGGTAAAAGACCTGTACTCGGAAAACTACAGGACATTGAAGAAAGAAATTAAGGAAGGTACAAATAAATGGAAACATACTATGTTCATGAATGGGAAGAATTAACATCATTAAAATATCCATACTACCCAAAGCAATCTATAGATTCAATGCAATCCCAATTAAAATACCAATGACAGACTTTATAGAAATAGAAAAAATACTTCAAAAATTTAAATGGAGCCAAAAATGCCCACGAATAGCCACTGAAATCTTGAGAAAGAAGAACAAGGTAGGAGGAATCACAATACTGGACTTCAAACAATACTACAAGGCTACTGTCATCAAAGCTGTCTGGTACTGGTATAAGAATAGACATATAGATCAATGGAACAGACTAGAGAGCCCAGAAATAAACCCAGGACTTTATGGTCAATTAATATTCAACAAAGGGGGAAAGAGCATAAAAAGGAGTAAAAACATTCTCTTCAACAAGTGTTGGGAGAACTGAACAGCAACATCAAAAAGATAAAACTAGAGTACCAACTTACACCATACACCAGAATAAACTCAAGATGGATAAAAGATTTAAACATAAGCAGTGCCACCATAAAAGTCCTGGAGAAAAATATGGGCAGTAAACTTTTTGATATCCTACACTGAAATATGTTTACTGATACTTCACCAAGGTCAAAGGAAATAAAAGAACAAATCAACAAATGGGACTATATCAAATTGAAAAGTTTCTGTTCAGCTAAAGAAAACACCAGCAAAATTCAAAGGGAACCAACTGTATGGGAAAACATAATTGCCAATGATATTTTAAATAAGGGTTTGATCTCCAAAACATAAAGAACTAATGCGTCTCAACACCAGGGAGACAGACAGCCCAATTTAAAAATGGGCAAAAGACCTGAACAGACAACTCACTGAGGAGGATATACCAAGGGCCCAGAGGCATATAAAAGAATGTTCAACATCACTAGCCATCAGAGAGATACAAATTAAAACACAATAAGATACCACCTCACACCTGTCAGAATGGCAATCATCAACAAATCAACTAACAAGTGTTGGTGAGGATGTGGGGAAAAGGGAACCCTGGTGCACGGTTGGTAGGAATGCAGGCTGGTGCAGCCACTATGGAAAACAGTATGGAGTTCCTTTAAAAAATTAAAAATGGAACTGCCTTTTGATCTAGCAATTCCACTACTAGGGCTATACCTAAAGAATCCTGAAACACCAACTCATAAGAACCTATGTACCCCTATGTTCATAGTAGCACTATTTACAATAGCCAAATGCTGGAAAGAGCCTAAGTACCCATCAGTGGATGATTGGATCAAAAAACTTTGGTACATTTACATAATGCAACACTACACAGCACAAAGAAAGGAGGAACTCCTAACCTTTGCAACAACATGGATGGAACTAGAAAGTATTATGCTTAGTGAAATAAGCCAGTCAGTAAAAGACAAATACCATATGATCTTACCCATTACAGGACAATAATGAACAAAACAAACAACAAGGAAAACAGAACCAGATATATGAATACAGTGAATAAGCCTTCAGTGGGTAGGGTGAAGGGGGTTGTGGGGAGGTGTGAGGAAGAGTCAAAGAAGGGGAGCAGCTTAGACAAGAACCTAGTACGGAAGAAACATGGACATGAACATGTGGGATTGACTTTGTGGGGGAGTGTGTGGGTGGGGAAGAGGACCGAGGGGAGGAAAAAGGGGATGGATGTAATACAACAATAATAAAATTAAATTTGAAAAAGATTAGATTTGCATCTTAATTTTTTTCTCTTATTTTCTGTCATTTTACTTTCTTTATCTTCCAGTTAACCAGCTTAATCTTCCATCAACAACTCCATTGAAATTTTATTTTTGGTTTCCAAGAATTCTTTCAAGTTCTGTGATTATTACTTTTCATTTTAAACTGTAATAATCTTAAGAGTGAGGTAGTTATAGCCCTGACTGGGTGGCTCAGTTGGTTGGAACATCATTTCATACATCATAGGGCTGCAGGTTCTCAGGTCAGGGCACATACCTAGACTGTGGGTTTCAGCCCCTCATCTGTCCAGGCAAAAGTGGGAGGCAACCAATTGATGTTTCTCACATTGATGTCTCTCTCTTTTCCTCTTTTTCATCCCCACCTCACCTTCCTCTCTCAAATATATATTCTCAGATGAGGATTAATAAGAAAAAGAATGAGGTACTTATAAATTCCTCTGATGATACTAATTAACATTTTTATTGTTTTTATTGAAATTGCTTTAAATATTAATTTTCTTAATTGGCTAATGTAGGTGTTAGGAATCTGATTGATTTGTGCATGTGTTAAGTTTTTTATTTATTTTTTATTTTATTTTATTTTATTTTAATTTTATTGTTGTATTACATCCATCCCCTTTTTGCTCCCATCTGTCCCCCTCCTCACCCACCCATTCCCCCCAAAGTCAATCCCACCTGTTGTCCATGTCCATGTTTCCTTTATACTAGGTTCTTGTCTAAGCTGCTCCCCTTTCTTGCCTCTGCCTCCCCTGTCCCCCAACCCCTTTCCCCCTGACCACTGAAGGCCTATTCATTGTATTCATATATTTGGTTCTGTTTTGCTTGTTGTTAGTTTTGCTCATTATTGCACATTATTATTAAAATGGTGAATTTCAAAGACAAAGAGAGAATCCTAAAAGCATCAAGAGAGAAAAGACAAATAACATACAAAGGGGCTCCAATAAGGCTATCAAATGATTATTCAACAGAAACAATTCAAGCCAGAAGGGAAGGGCAAAAAGTATTTCAAGTAATGGTAAACAAAGGCCTGCAATTAAGTTTTTTATTTAAAAATTCCTTTTATTCGGATTACCTTTTTCCTTCAGCCTCAATTTATTTTTCTCAGGTTTTCCCTTTTATATTGTTTTTCTCAGAAGTTTGATGTTTCCTATTGTTTATTTGTATAATTAGCATCTAAACAACCTCTTAATTTAGTATAGATAGCTTCTCTGTGTGTGTTGGCGGGAGTGGGGGTGGGGTGGGGTGGGGGATGCTATCCTCTTCAGTTGTTTAGGTCTGTTACTCCAGGCTTCACCCTTAAATGAAATTACTCACAGTAGTTTTTTTAGTAGCAATAGGTTCAGCTTATAGACTGAAGGCTTCCCTGGGGTAAAAGAGCGAGCAAGGACATAGGGGAACCCAGAGGTTTCCGGGGGAAGTAGGTGGAGGTGCATTTCAAGTTGATTATTTCCCCTGTGAGTTTATCACCGATATTCAGAATTTATTCAAAATTTCTCAGGCCACGAAATTATCACTGGGAACTCTCTCTGAGTTGTTGGCTTGCTTTCTTGAGGGCAGTGCTCTGGCATTAGCCTGAGGACAAAAGTCTCAGCTGCCAAATTCTGTTTACACAGGTCAAAGGAAAGGGGCCCTGCTGTCTCTAGACACGGAATCCAGTTCTCTAATGAGACCACTGAGGATTGCTCCACAGCCCATCCTTGTACTATTGACTGAGTGTGAACTGCCTTCTTGGGACCTCTTGGGAAAACTCATGCTCATTTTTGGTGTGCCTGCAGTTTCAATATGCTTTCTTATCAGTCCATCCATCTGCTTTTTATTGTTCAGAAATTCCTCAGAATTTCTGGTCTGTTGATGATACTGTCTGTGTTTCCTATTGCTATTATTATCTCATTCTCTTTAAATAATTTTTTGTCACTTGGATGAGAATATGGGAGGTATTAGCAGAAAATATATGTGCTTAATCCACCAGTGGTGTGTGTGTGAGAGAGAGAGACAGAATGCACACATATGAAAAGCAAATACAGTACCGCATTCAGTTAATTGTTTGGGGAGGATGGAATCCTATCCATTAACAGAATATAATCCCTGAATTCCTTAATTGGTTTCAATGTTTTGCCCAGTTTATGTTTTATTTTTTAAAAATTAATGTTGAACAATGTACATGGAAATAAAAAAGGTCTAAAGTGACATTTTAGAAATATTTTACAGAATTATTTGTACCTTTTAAAATGGATGAATTAATGATTTTTGCTTTTTAGTCCCTTTACCTCTGGATTTAGAGTTGTGTATCCCAATTTACTAGTAAATAAATATAAGGGGCCACTTGCCAAAGCATTGTTCAACCCTATCCTCTGGGCCCACCAACATCATTTGGATTTTCTTGGTTCACATTCCTTTCTTGAGAAATTCCTTAAGTGAGTGTTAAAGAAAGACAACCAAAAAGTTTTTACTATAAAAATAGAGCTCAAACTTTGAAATTAACAATATGCTCAGAGTTAGTAAATCTAAGATCAAATGTGGATTAACCCTGCTGGGAGAAAGCAGTGGGAGAAAGTCAGAATCCCCTGTGCTGTGAAAATACCTAGTGAGGCTAGGTACACTAGCCTTTGTCCTTTTCTCTTTTGTGCCAAGAAGATGGGAGGGGCCTTATCCAGAGGATAGCGACAAAAAGGCTTACAGTATTACGCAAAATTCTGTCAATGGTCAGAACTCTGTACTTTATACATTATGTCAAAGGGAATTTAAAGTAGGGGACAGCCATCAATCTCCCAGGGCTCCTCCCATTGGACATGCAGACAGATACTCAGCCTGAGAACTCATCTGGTTTGAGAAGGGGGGAGCAAAGGGGAGAAAGGGAGACATGCAGCTTATACAGAAATAGGGAATTCCCTGTGGTATAAGAGTTAGGGAGTGTGCGCAGGATACTCCCCTAATTGGGTATAGCAGCTGCTGAAAACTTTAAATTTTAAAACTGGAATGCTAAATTGTGAACTGCTGTGTTCCTGAAAGACAGAATCGTTTTTGCTTGTCTGTTTGAAAAAGTAGCCTAATTAGCCCTGGCTGGTGGCACAGTGGATAAGGCGCCAGCCTGTGAACCCAAAGGTTGCTGGTTCAATTCCCTACCAGGGCACATAACCAGGCTGCAAGCCAGTTCTCCAGCCAGGTCCAGAGCTGGAGGCAGGTGAAAGGCAACCATACATTGATGTCTCTCTCTCCCTTCTTCTTTCTCCTTTCCTCTATTTTTCTTCCTCTCTCTCTAAAAATAAATAAAATCTTAAAAAAAAAAAAAAAAAAAAGTAGCCTAATTGGGCAGGACTGTGTATTTTGGGCATTTTTTAAAAAAGGGACTGGGATTTAAGGAATTTGAGAAGTATACAGATTTAATATAAATCTCATTATATTAATCTCATATTAAATCTCATTTAATATAAATGTGCATACCCCTCAAATAAACAAAATACCTTTCCTTTTCACCAGATTCTTATTAAGAGTCTCTCTGGCAGCTGGCGAGCAAATTGGGCCCATTAAAACTGAGGACCACCCCGCAAAGGGTCCTGTTACATGTACCCTGGGCAAATAATTTTCACTAAGTGTCACTTTTCTGAACTTGAAAATGAACATTAAAATAGTGCCTACCTGAAATGATGAGAACAAGATAATATACATAAATGCCTTAGCGCAGTCCCTCACACATAGTAAGGGCCTCATTAGATGTTAGCCCGTATTATTGTTCACAAATAATTCACACTGTCAGCATAAGAAAAGGTCAATCCTGTAGAGAATTTTTTTTTTTAAAGATTTTATTTCATTATTCTTAGAGAGAGGGGAAGGGAGAGAGGCAGAGAGGGAGAGAGACATCAATGTATGGTTGCGTTTCACCTCCTCCAGCCACAGACCTGACTGGAGACCTGGTTTGCAACCTGGTTATGTGCCCTGGCTGGGGAATCGAACCTGTGACCTTTGGGTTCACAGGCCGGCACCTTATCCACTGTGCTACCAGCCAGGGCTCTGTAGAGAATTTTTAAGAGTTTATTTGAGCCAAACTTATGACAATTGATGGGAAGCCAAATCTCAACCAATTGAGAAAGTGCTCCAGGAAATGGCAGTTTTACTGCTTATTTTATACATCAGAATCAAAAGGGAAGATGTAAGAGGGCTGTGTGAGAACACTGGTGATACATTAGGGAGAAGGGAGAAAGTGAAGGTGGGGCTAATCTCTGGGACTGGATGAAAAATAAAACAAATGGGCATAACTTCTTTTACAGTTGTTGGATAGGATCATTAACAACAGGCAGCTCAATTAAACTAAAGAATGACCTTTGTCAAGGAAAATACTGGCCCAGAACATGACTACCCACCAGGAACTGCTTTTAGTTCAAATGTTTGTCTTTTTGAAAAAAGATTTTTATTTTTTGAGACATGGGAAGGTAGGGAGGAAGAGGAGGGAGAGAAATATTGTTGAGAGAGAAACATCAGATCAGTTGCCTTTCACATGCACCCCAACAGGGCTCCAGCCCAGGACTGAACCTGCAGCCCAACTATGTGCCCTGACTGGGAATTCAACCTGTGCCCTTGCGCTTTGTGTTACGAATTCCAACCAATTGAGCCACACAGGTCAGGGCTAGGTAGAAAGTTTTCTTTTCAGACTCACCTATGTGGTTACTTTAGGTCTCTGAGTTTATAAGGCTGCCACACAGGTATCCCCGGAGCTTGCCAGGTTTAGTATGTGGTTCCTCTGTCTTTTTATTTTTTGTCTACAACATCTATCTTAAACAATAGTTCTAAAATAAATGTTTCATCTCTTCTCATTAAAATATTGGTAAAATACAGGAAAGTATTTATTACTCTTTTGTTCCATCTGGATAGTTTTTTGAATATTTTTATTGTACTAAAATATATATAACATAAGATTTACCATTTCAGCCATTTAAAAAAATATATTTTATTTATTATTCTCAGAGAGAGAGGAAGGGAGAGAGAACATCAATGTATGGTTGCCTCTGACCTGTCTCCAGCCATGGACCTGGCTGGAGACCTGGCTTGCAACCTGGTTATGTGCCCTGGCTGGGGAATCGAATCAGCCATTTTTTAAGATTACAATTCAGTGGCAACCATCACCACCATCCATCTCCAGGACTCTTCATCTTGCAAAACAGAAACTCTCTACCCATTAAACATAACTCTCCATTTCCACATCCCCGCAGCCCCTGGCAACCACCATTCTTTCTGTCTCTACAAATTTAACTATTGTAGATACATAAGTGGAATCATGCAATATTTTTCCTTTTATGGCTGGCTTATTTTGCTTAGCTTAATGTTTTTAAGGTTCATTCATGTTGTGGCATGGGTCAGAATTTTATTCCTTTTTAAGACTGAATGATATTGTATTATATGTATACACCACATTTTATTTGTTGATCTGTCAGTGGACACTGGGTTGTTTTACTTTTTGGCCTTTGTGAGTAATGCTTCTATGAACATGGGTGTACAAATATCTGTTCAAGTCTCTGCTTTCATTTCTTTTGAGTATTCAGAAGTGAAAGGCTGGGTCATATGACACCGATTTTTAAGGTTCCATCCAACACTTGTTTTTATTAAGTACATTTTATTGATTATGTTATTACAGTTGTCCCAATTTTTTTCTATTTGCCCCCCTCTGCCTGGTAATCAATCACCTTCCCTCCATCGATCCTCCTCAACCCCCTCAGCTTAGACATGTCCATGGGTTGTGCATATAAGTTCTTTGGCTTCTGCATTTCCTTTATTATTCTTAACACCCCCCCTCCCCCTGTTTATTTTGTACCTACCAATTATGCTTCTTAATCCCTGTGCTTTTCCCCTATTTTCCCCCTTCTCCCTCCTCATTGATAACCCACCATATGATCTCCATATCTATAATTCTGTTCCTCTTCTGGTTGTTTGCTTAGCTTGTTTTATTTTTTAGATTCAGTTGTTGATAGCTGTGAGTTTGTTGTCATTTTAATGTTCATAGTTTTGATCTTCTTTTTCTTAAATAAGCCATTTTAGTATTTTATATAATAGTGGCTTGGTGACGATGAATCCTTTAGCTTTACTTTGTTTGGGAAGCACTTTACCTGCTCTTCCATTCTAAATGATAGCTTTGCTAGATAGAGATTTCTTTTTGTGGCTCCTTGCTTTTCATCACTTTGAATACTTTTCACCAGCCCCTTCTTGCCTGCAAAGTTTCTTTTGAGAAATCAGCTGATAGTCTTACGGGAACTCCTTTGAAGGTAAGTCTCTGCTCTTGTCTTGTTGCTTTTAAGATTCTCTCTTTATCTTTAAACTTTGTCATTTTAATTATGATGTGTCTTGTGTGGTCTTTTTTGAGTCCAACTTGTTTGGGATTCTCTGTGCTTCCCAAATGTGTATGTCTATTTCCTTCATCAAATTAGGGAAGTTTTCTTTCATTATTTTTTCAAATAAGTTTTCAATTTCTTACTCTTCCTCTTTTCCTTCTGACATCCCTATGATTCAGATGTTGGCACTTCTGGCCATATCCTAGAGTCTTTTAGTCTGCTCCAATTTTTTTGAAATCTTGTTTCTTCATTCTGTACTGATTGACTGTTTATTGTTTTCCTTATGTTCAAATTCATTGATATGAACCCCAGCTTCTTTCTCTTCCCTATTGGTTCCTTGTGGATTTTTCTTTATTTCACTTAGTGTAGCCTTCACTTCTTCCCTTATGCATTTGCTATACTTGATGAGTTCTCTGAGCATTCTTATCACCTGTATTTTGAATTATGCATGTGATAGGTTGGCTATCTCCATTTTGCCTAGTTCTTTTTCTGGAGTTTTGATATGTTCTTTCATTTGGACCACATTTTTTTGTCATCTCAATTTGGCAGCCTCCCTGTGTTTGTTTCTGCATATTAGGTAGAGATGCTTTGACCTTCTGTGTGGGCTCACTTGCTACATTGTAATGGGCAGAGCCTTAGGTATTTGTCAGTACTGGCAACACATTTTCCCCACTTTGTGGCACTATACCTGTGGGAGGGGTCAGAGACGGAATAATGCTGCTTGCTTGGCGCTTGCTTCCTTTCCAGTTATTTCATCTACTTCTTCTGTGCAGCTGGCACTCTCTAACTGTTGTGCTGGTGATGGTTCTCAGAGTGGGTGGGTTTGCATACATTCTAAAGCTGTGGGGGCCCTCTAAATGGACTCCCCTGAGAGACAGGCAGTTTCTTCCACCACCCCACCACTACTGGTTTTCACAACCAGAAGCACTGAGGCTTTATTTTCCTAGTGCTGGAGCCCCAGACTGTGTGGTCTGGCCTGGAACTGGTATCGCTCCCCAGGTGTCCCTCCAGGCTTTTCCACCCCAGGTGAATGCTGAGCAACCCGTTCCACTGGCTGCTACTGCTGCCTTGCTGTCCTCTCTACCTTGGCTCCCTGTCTGTGCCCCTCCTACACATCTGGATGAACTTTTCTTCTTTAAACCCTTGGTTGTCAGATGTCTATACAATTAAATTTTCTAGAAGTTATGATTGCTTTTTGTTTTGTGATTAATTGTGATTTTTCTTATGGTTATGCAAGGAGGCAAAGTATGTCTACCTACCATGCTGGCAGGAAGTTTGCATTATTTATTTTTATTTTCACTTTTCTCATTTAGTGTCCCATGCTAGTTTGCATTTCTGTGTTTCACAGATAAATATGAAGATAGTTTTTGTCAAAGAGGAGAGATGCAGTCTTTTTCCTCAGCCTGGCACAGAATCAACCTGTGCTGTACCACTGTGATGAGCCAGTGGGAGTCACTCACCAGCCCCAAGGGCTCCCCTGGGGATGAGGAGCTGTTTCTGTGGCCCTGTTTGAGATAGGAGCACCCTTTCTACCACCCACAGAAATAGCTTTACAAGGACTACCTCTCAGTTGCTCCATAAATAAGGAAGTGTTTAAAATAAGGCCTTA
This sequence comes from Noctilio leporinus, assembly GCA_004026585.1. Taxonomy (NCBI): domain Eukaryota; kingdom Metazoa; phylum Chordata; class Mammalia; order Chiroptera; family Noctilionidae; genus Noctilio; species Noctilio leporinus. Next base: position 74,296 of record PVIW01005863.1, on the reverse strand, counting down.
TACCTGTCTGTAAAAGTTTACTTTTATTCAACAGTGTTTCAAATGATCTTTCCATGTCTGAAATGTACTGGACATGTGATAGACAACAGGGGTGCAAGTGTGTGTGAGACTTGGCCTCCCAGTTTAACGAGAAGCTTATAGGTATCCCTCTCCTGTCCCCTTCAAAGCAGAGATTAGAACTAGACTGTCTTATACAAGGATATTTAAAAAGATGCCATAAAGTATTTTGGTGTGTTTGGCAATGGTGGATATTGGTTTGGCAGGTTTTGTAACTGGACAATTCATGGTCCCTATAAGGAAAGGAATTCAAAATTATGAATTAAAAATAAGTTATCTTTTCAAAGGGTTCATGTAAGGGGTATGTCGGGGGAGGGGATGAGAGTGGAAACTGAAACATAATCTTTATTAACTTCACAATAAACCAGCTTCTGGATTTGAAGGGTATTAAAAAGATCTTTTACCCTCAAATCTCTCCCTCAATTGTCCTATTATATACTCAAAAGTTTCTGTAATTTTTCCCCATGTTAAGAAGTTAAAGTGCTTGGTGATATTGGAAATGTTTGAGTGCCAGAAAGCACTTAAGCCCATACCATCTTTAGTTGTCCAGGGCCTGAGAAGGTGCTTATGGCAAAAATCAGGACTGGAGGTTTTTAAACAAGGTTTAAACAAGGTTTTTTAAAAATAGCATGCTTGTTGCAGAATATTTGGAAAGGCACAAAGAGAAACACAAATCACTTATTAATTGTTCTACTACTTAGAGACAATCATTGTCAACATTTTGGTGATTATCTTCCCAGTCTATTTTACATACCTTCAAATGTGTAACCTGCTTTTTTTTTTCTGCATAAGATACTTCAGGAACTTATCTGAACCATGAATTTTGTAAATATACACTTACATACATATGTTAAGAAATATTTTCTTATAAAAAGGAAAAATAAGACATCCAAATATTGTTGAACAGATAGATCCACAAAACTAATCAGATTGATATTCCAAAAGAACAAAAAAGTTGCTGCCACCTAGAGGAAAAATGCTAAAAATATTGAAGTGCTATTTTAAGATGTTTGATGTATTAAGCTGAGATTTTAAGGGATCTAATATTTAAAAAAAATTTTCTTCCTTTTGCCAGGTTTATTTTAACCTCCATTAAAAAAATTACTCACTTGAATAGGTAATGCATTTACTAGCATGAAAATTTAAATGATAAAAGGGCACCTACTGAAAAGTAGGAATCTTGTCCTATTCTCTTGAAATGTTTCCCTTCATAAAATCAATCACGATTAGCAGTTTTTTGTTTTTTTTTTTAAGATTTTATTTCATTATTTTTAGAGCAAGGGGAAGGGAGAGAGGCAGAGAGGGAGAGAGACATCAATGTATGGTTGCGTTTCACCTGCCTCCAGCCACAGACCTGACTGGAGACCTGGTTTGCAACCTGGTTATGTGCCCTGGCTGGGGAATCGAACCTGCGACCTTTGGGTTCGCAGGCCTGCACTTTATCCATTGTGCTACCAGCCAGGGCTACGATTAGCAGTTTCTTAAGTACTTTTTCAGAGATTGTCTATACATACAAAAAGACCAGTTTTTGACCCTGTTTATATATTGATATGTACATTTATTTGCTCCCCACAAGTGGTAGCATATTAGACCCATCATTTTCAACTTTGTTTTGTTTAAGTGCTTTGTTTTGTTTTCATTATCTGGAAATTGTTCATATATCATCATGTATTGGGTTGGCTTTTTCCAGTGTTTGCATTGTACTTCATTTAGACATGATCTTTTAAACCAGAATCCAACTGACATAATTTTAAATTGTCTCCAGTTTTGCTATTTCTCTTGTTCAATGATAGACATGGTGACCTTCTTTGTACATAAATCTTCATAAATATTTATACCAGTGTCAGAAATATATAGAGACTACAATTCTGGAAAGGAAATTGTTGAGGTTTTTGATTTCTTGTTCAACTCTAACCCTCTCCATTTTCTCCCTCCTTTTCCAATAGAGTTATACAAAAATGTCTAGTTAAGTCAAAAGTCAGTATTTATGTGACTATCAAACATTATTTACCACCTGGCCAAATAACATACCTTCTTTAGGTACAATCTCCTGGTTTTCCCAGAGTTAATAATTGCTAATTCCCTTCATCCCTAACCAAATTGCTTAGTTTTCCACATACTATCATAATGTTTTTTTTCCAAATGATACAACAAATTTGGCAAATTGATTCCCCCAAAATCTTCTTTCTTGTTCCCCAAATTTTCAAACACATTGAACACCATCAGATCTATCTTTTTTCCTTCAATGTTTTCCTTTCCCACTTCCACAGACATCTATTTTTGGGATGGTTGCTTGCCAGGTGCAACAGATGTCTGTTATCCCAGGTCTTCCCTTTTGCTACTTTCCTGGGTGCAACACTCTTTGCTTCTGGATTCCATGTTTTGCTCTTACTTGTTTACTCAACAGTGTATTTTTTAAATTGAATTTTATTGTCGTTGTATTATATTCTCTCTCCCCTTCAATGGTGTATTAAACTGCAATCTTAGGAAACTTTCTACTAAGTGATTTGTTGTAGGCAAACTGTATGAGACTTAGTATGTCTAAAAATGTCTGTATTTACTCTCTTATACTTATCGGGAGTTTGGCTGGATATAAACACTTTGGTTACACAATATTTTATGTCAGACTCTTGGGAACATTGCTCTATTGCTCTCGAGTACCCTGTATTGCTGTTGAAAAGTCTGATGCCATTCAGATTAATGATCCTTAGTATATTATGTGGCCTGGTTTTTCATTCTGGACGTTTTTAGAATATTCTCTTTATTCCCACTGTTCTGAAATTTTAAGAGTTGCCTTAAAGAATGTGGCAGGGACTTTTATTGGACCATCAAAAATCCTATCTTCCTTCCATGGTGCAGAGTTGTTGAAAAGCCTGTGTCCAGCCCTGTGCGACATCATCCAGGCCCTCCACATCTTAGAAGAACCTGTGACTAGTTCTCTCCAATGGAAGGAATGTGAGTAGAGTTGATATGTCAGCTCAAGTGATGGTGGGATCAAGGTAATGAACTGAGGGTGGAGGTGAGAAACAGATATGCCCAGAGCTTGGCTGACCAGTATCAGAGAAAGTCTATGTTCTTATTTCCACTCTACCTCCAGCTTTAGCCTCACTCTTCCCTTCTCCCTCTGCTTGGTCCTTGGTGACCAACTCTGACCTTTCTGGGAGAACTGACTCATGTCTTGTTCACATCTCTTTCCCAAGGCTCTCAGGTTGCTAGTCTCTGTACTCTGATAAAGGGACTCTTATTCAATCACTGTGCATATTCCAACAATTTATGAACATCTTTTTCTGCTGTTCTATCTTTATGAATAATATCAGTTTTCCTCCCATAATTGTTATTTTTGTGAGGTTTTTGGGGATCTGAGAGTGTGTCAGTTTCCTAGGGATGCTATGACAAATTACCACAAAATTAGTGACTTGAAACAACAGAAATTTATTATCTCACATTCCTGGAGGCCTAAAGTCTGAAATCAGTTTCATTGAGCTGAAATCAAGGTATTAGTAGGGCCACATTCCCCATGTTGGCTTTAGGATAGAGTCTGTGCATTACCTCTTTCAGCTGTTGGTGGCTGCCAGCATTCCTTGCCTTGTGGCCATATGACTCCAATCTCTCCTCTGTGATCACATGGCATTCTTTTCTGTCTGTGTCACATCTCCTTCTGTCTCTCTCTTCTATAAAGATGCTTGTTGTTTCACTTAAGGCCCACTCAGAGAATCTAGGATAATCTTCCTGTTTCAAGGACCTTGATCACATCTGCAAAGTCTTGCCATATAACATTTATAGGTTCTAAGGGTTAAGACATGGGCATATTTTTGGGAGATATTATTCAGCCTACCATAGAGAGAGAAGATAAAAAGGGTATGGTCAATCCACCATATTTAACAGGAGTCCTTTCTATGTTTTCTTCTACTTACCTTTAGATTTCCTACCCTGGCTGAGTAGCTCAGTTGGTTAGAGCATTGTCCCATTACCCCAGAGTTACAGGGTCAACCTCTGATCAGGTCACATACAGAAAGCAACCAATGCCCTGGCTAGTGTAGCTCAGTTGGTTGGAGCATTGTGCTGTATTGAAAGGTTGTGGGTTTCATTCCCAGTCAGGGCACATACCTAGGTTGCAGGTTCAATCCTTGGTTGGGGCATGTATGGGAGGCAACCAATCAATGTTTCTCTCTCATATTAATGTTTCTCTCTGTCTCTCCCTGACCTGCAAGCAATGAAAAAAATTTCCTCAGTGAAAATAAAAAACAAAGAAGCACCCTGGCTAGTGGCTCAGTGGATATGCCAGCCTGCAAATCCAAAGGTTACTGGTTTGATTCCCAGTCAGGGCACACAACCAGGTTGCAAGCCAGGTCTCCAGCTGGGTCCATAGCTGAAGGCAGGTGAAAAGCAACCATACATTGTTTTTCTCCCTTTCTTTCTCCCTCCCTGCCCTTCTCTGTAAAAATAATGAATAAAATCTTTAAAAAAACAAAAAAAAAACAAAGAAGCAACCAAGAAGCAAATAATGAATGCATAAATGAGTGGAACAATAAATTGATGTTTCTTTCTCTTTCTCCCTCTCAAATCAATCAATAAAAGATTTCCTTTTATATATTTAAATCTTTGATACATTTAGAATTTGTTTTGGAATAGAGTGTCTCTATTATCCCAAACGCTAATTATGAAATATTTCACCTTTTCCTCAATAGAGAGAAAGCAAAGGTTGACTCTTTAAAAATTAAAACACTATTTTTCTGTACTAAGTACAAAAACATTAAAAAAAATTTTTTTAAGTTTTAAAAAACAGATATGATTTTGGAGAAATTACCTTTGCTTACTTTGGATTTTGGAGAATGAGTGACGTGCCCACCTGTGCAATGAAAACACAAAATCCCTTCTCAAGTATCACTCCCCCTCAGATAAGAACCTCTGGCCTCAGGCAGCAGGATGGAATATTATTAGCAGTAGCATTACTCCTACAGACAACAATAGTAGGAGAACTGTGTTGGGTAGGGAATGATGTCCCTACATTGCTCCAGCCTGCCAGCCTTACAAGGAATGATAAACGTGGAGGTTTGCAAGCCTTCCACTGCAATGCAGGTAGTGAGTAATAAGTGGACAAAATAAGAGAAGTCACCATTCAGACTTTCCAGGGACCACAGGCCTGGCTGCTCCTTAACTGAACTTGAAAAAGTGCAAAATGTTCGAGTTTTCATGCTGTTTCTGGCAAGTAGTAATTGCTTCCATGGAGGGTTCTGTGCAGGCTGTGAATAAGAATTTTTCTATCTCAGCCTTCTTTTTACTTATTTAAGGAAAGTTTAAAGTATGCCAGGATAATTGTTTTGTTTCAAGGCACTGTGGCCTTTGTGTGAATGAGTCACTTTTTGCAGCAATGCTAGGAGATGCAACTAGAAGAATATTATTGATGAAAATATGAAATTTCAAACTGGGTTTTTGTTTTTATTTTTATTTTTTTTTAAAGATTTTATTTCATTATTTTTAGAAAGAGGGGAAGGGAGAGAGGCAAAAAGGGAGAGAGACATCAATGTATGGTTGTGTTTCACCTGCCTCCAGCCACAGACCTGACTGGAGACCTGGTTTGCAACCTGGTTATGTGCCCTGGCTGGGGAATCGAACCTGCAACCTTTGGGTTCGCAGGCCGGCACCTTAACCACTGTGCTTCCATCCAGGGTGGGTTTTTATTTTTATTAGCTTGTTTGTTTAGTCTTAATTATGACATTCATATTATTGAAAGAATGTCAGAATTTGAATAACACTTTTATCCCAAGTACAAATGTAACAAGCTTCTTCTCAGTTTCACAATACTATTTCTTTAATATGTGGGTCATATTGTTTTGCTCTCCTCCACTCCTGAACCACTTATATCTCCCACTCGAATATACTCGTGATATGTACCACTGGGCCCTGGCCAGGTGGCTAGTTGGTTGGAATGTCAGCACAATGTGCCATGGTTATGGGTTTGATTTCTGATAAGGGCACATACAAGAGGCAGGCAATGAATGCATAAAATAGGTGGAAAAAACCAAATTGTTGTCTTTCTCCCTCTTAAAAAAAAATCTCCTGGATTCTAGATCTTTATAAGTCATCTAGATTTTTATGTATTCTATTTTGTTACTTTTCATACTGTTTAACCCTCTTCATTGAAGTTTAACTATCATATACTTATCTAATAACAAGTCTTATTTCTTCTAATACTACAATGACTCAATTATAATTCTTTTTGTTTCAAGTATGCTAAAGGTGAGTTTGAAAGGAAACATGAGCTATGAACAAAATAAAGAGGAAGAGGAGTTATGAAGAGAAGAGGTAGTGGATCTTAAAGAAGTATCTTTGAGTCTTCTCCTTCTTGGAAATTGGACACAATATCAGCAACAGATTTAATTTTGAACTCTATTGAACACCTGGCACATGAGCAACTGGATGAGCAGTAACAAAAGTTAGGACCACAAGACTTTTCCTTGGCTTTCTTGTGAAAACCTTAGCATAATGCACCCTTTCTTGGTTTATAAAATGTTTATTTGTTTATGAAAGGTGCTCAGGTGAGAGCATAGATTTTAGTCAGAAAGAGAGATGCTTTGTGGCTGTGTGTGTATGGGGCGGGGGGCGGGGTAGGGGGGAGGCGCTCAGAGCCAGGACAGTGCCACTGCCTGGCTTCTGGTGATTTGCCCAGCACTCACCCCATTTCCAGTCACTTCACTCACTCCCTATACATGATTGGCACCATTCCAGTTGCTGCCCTGGGGTTTGGGTACGTTCTAAGACCATGCAGGCCCTTTAAGTTGCAAAAATATGGCACTTTCTTCTGCCACCCAACCACGCTGGTTTTCACATCCAGAGGTAATTGGGGTTTATCTTCACAGTGCTAGAATCCTGGGCTGTGCGGTCTGGCCTGGGGCTGGGATTGCTTACTCCCAGGGTATACCTCCTGATTTTATCCACCACATGTATATGAGGGACAGTCCATTCCACCACTGCCACATGTCCAAGCCACACTGCTTCTCTGCCCCATCTTTGCAACTCTTCCCCTCCTACCCATCTGGATGAATGTGGCTTCTTTAAACCCTTGTCAGACTTCCATAGATCTCCATTTTCTGACAGTTCTGGTTGTTGTTTGTTTTTGAGATCTGGTTGTAATTCTTTCTATGCTTGCATGAGGAGTGAAGTGTGTCTACCTGTGCTTCCATCTTGACTGGAAGTCCGTGGTCTCAGTTTAAATTCATGGAAATTTTTATGCTGTCCAGAATCGCGAGATTTTCCTGGTCTTTCTCTCCTCTACTCTTTTCACTGCAGGTTGATGACAAGGGGGATGAAGCATTGATTGATGGATAAGAGAAAGGCAGCCCTGTGAGTCCAAGATCACTTTGCCCCAGTTTCGCTTCCTATCACCTTCTCTTCACCCATACCATGTCACTTCATTCTCAAAAAAAAAAAAAAAAAAAAAAACTTTTCTCTCTTGAAATGTGTCCTAACTCAGTCAAAACCAGTCAGACAGTCTTTGCGTCTGGGTTACACACCTAGAAAGTCTCTGTACATGATCAGCCTCTGCCTCTGTCCTGATGTCCTCTCCCCATACACCCCTTTCTCTCACCCACCAAGGCTATTCCCACCTTTCCACTGGATTATCTTTTCACCTTAAATGACCTTCTCCCACATCCTTTTCTGGCTCACTTCTTATGGTCTGGTCTCAGAAAAACTGCCACTTCCTCAAATGTCTTTGCAGCTTACCATGAAGCTGACTGGAATGTCTTCTCACTTCTTCCACCCTTTCCCCAACCAGAACCAGCCCAAGAAGCAGTGAAGTGGGAAAACATAACCATAAAACCTGTTCAAAGAATTAAGGAGGCAGGTGACTTTTGACTCTTGGTAGCTAACAGAAACTTAACAACTTATTACTAGTTGCCCCAACCCTTTTAGGTTAATCATGAATTTCTGTCTATTTCTGAGGTTTGCTGTGATGATAATGGATTGGGAGAGCATTTTAATTTTTAATTTATTGAGTTGAGTGACAGAGAGACATTGATTTATTATTCCACTTATTTATGCACTCATTGGTTCTTTCTTGTATGTGCCCTCACTGGAGATTGAACTTACAACCTTGGGACATTAGGACAATGCTTTAACCAACTGAGCTACCCGGCCAGGGCTGGTGGGAGAGCATTTTATAAATAGTAGAGCACTAAGCACATCCAGCAACTGTAAGTCTACCATATGCAATTCAATAAATTTTATTAGCATCACAATGATCAAATTTTACAGAAATTTTATTTTTGATTATTAATCAGTCACATATTGGGAATTACTAGCCTTCTTTCTTTTAAGCCTTCCTTTTAATACATTTTTTTCTTTCTCTCCCTGTAACACACATGTATTCACCATAAACCACAGACTTATGACTCTAATTTTAACATAATGATTAGTCAAGTCATACAACTTAACACTAAAAAACAAATAAACAATCCAATTAAAAAATGGACAGAGGAGCTGAATAGATATTTTTCCAAAGTGGATATACAGATGGTCAATAGGCATAGGAAAAGGTGCTCAACATCACTAATCATCAGAGAAACCATAATGAGATATAACCTTATACCTGTCAGAAAGGCTATCATCAATACATCAGTAAACAACAAGTATTTTCGAGGATATGGGGAAGAAGGAACCCCTGTGCACTGTTGGTAGGAATGCAAATTGGTGCAGCCACTTTGGAGGCAGTATTGAGGCTCCTCAAAAAAATTAAAAGTAAAACTGCCTATGACCAGCAATTCCATTTCTGGGTATTTACCTAAAGAAATCTAAATGCTAATTCAAAAAGGTATATGTGCCCGTGTTCATTGCAGCACTATTTACAGTAATCAAGCTATGAAAACAACACAAGTGTCCATCGATAGACAATTGGGTGAAGAAGATGTGATACATATATCCAATGGAATAAGTAAGAATGAAATATTACCATTTGCAATTAAACAGATAGACATACAAGGTATTATGCAAAGTGAAATAAGTCAAAGAAAGACAGATACCATATGATTTTACTAATCTGAAAACAAAATCAATAAACAAGCAAAACATCCAGCCCTGGCTGGATGCCTGAAGGACTATAATGGGAAAGAATCCATAGCAGATTCTCAGTTGGATCTGCCAAAAACTCTTTCATTCTACTCTGGCTCCATCTGTTGGACAAAAATGACCAAAAGTTGTTCCATATGGCTTTGTTTGCAATCTTCAAATTAAGTGAAAATCTAATACATCTTCCTTTAACATTATAGTTAATTTTGACTCTGTCAAGCTCTGTTCCTAGACACAAGGAGTTTAAATATTATTTTTTAATTTAAAAAATGTATTGATGAGAGAGAGAGAGATCAATTTGTTGTTCCACTTATTTATGCCCTTATTAGTTGATTCTTGTATGTGTCAGACCAAGGATTGAATCTGAAATCTTAGTGCATGGAGATGGTGTTCTAACCAATTGAGCTACATGTCCAGGGCTAAATAATTTTTGATCATGTCTCCTGGACACATTATTTTTTATTGAAGTGAAATTCTGGTGACCCTTAGTAGTAATTAATTACAATACTTCAGCTAACGAGGGCTTATGGGAGCTGTAACATCCCATTCATTTTCACTGATCCTCAATTATTATTTTTTTCTAAAGATTTTATTTATTATTTTTAAAGAGCAGGGAAGGGAGAGAGGCAGAGAGGGAGAGAGACATCAATGTATGATTGCCTTTTTCACCTGCCCCCACCTACAGACCTGGCTGGAGAGCTGGCTTGCAACCTCATTATGTTCCCTAGCTGGGGAATCAAACCTGTGACCTTTGGGTTTGCAGACCAGCACCTTATCCACTGAGCCACCTGCCAGGGCTCAATTATTATTTTTAATATGCAGAAGTTGCCTTTCTGAACTTCCATTGATCATTGTTATGTCTATTAGAATCACGAGACTGACCTGGGTCTTAGGTCTAAGTGAACACACTGCTTACATAGCTTTCCAGTCCCTTTACCTTTTTATCTCAAGGAAATCTTGTCCACCAGGTTATCTAAATATTTTCAAACTTGGACTTGCATTTCTGGCTTTTTCACTTGTACATTCAAGTGCAGAGATGAGTATCTTCAGTTGACTGATTCTTTCAACTAATATTTATTAAATATCTACCAAGGGCAAAACAATAATTTATTTAAATGAGTATTACATATACTCTTATTCGGAATATATTATAGTTGCTACCGTTATGGAAAGTTGTATATTTTAGGAGGAAGGGAAGGATGGATATGGAGACAGACAAAAAGTAAATATAAAGTAATGTAAGATGGACGTAAGTGCTATAGAGAATAATAAGAAAAGGAGCTAGGGAGTGGGTGGTAGTCATTCACTATGTTATGATCTGTAAAACTCTCATTAAAAAAGTGACATTTGAAAAGACATAAAGAAAAGGAGACAGTAAGGAATGTGGTTATCTGGGAGAAAAGCATGCAAAAAATTATATAAAGGGTGCCATTTTAAAAATGGAGTTGGAGCCCTGGCCAGGTAGCCCAGTAGTTGGAGTGTTGTCCTGCTACACCATGAATATGCCAAGGTTGTATGTTCGATCCCCAGTCAGGGCACATCGAAGAATTAACCAATGAATGCATAAATGAATGAAACAACAAATTGTTCCCTTCTCTTGGTTTCTCTCCCTCTGCTTATTTATTTATGTATTTATTTTAGAGAAGGGAAGGGAAGGAGAAAGAGAAGGAAAGAAACATTGATGCAAGAGAAAAACTTCAATTGTTTGCCTCACATTAAGTGCCACTGATTAGGGTCCAAACCTGCAACCTTTAATGGATGACTCTCAATCAACAAAGCCACACTGGCCAGGGCCATTCTCTTTCTCTAAAATCTATATATAAAATTTTTTTTTACAGCCTGTGAACCCAAATGTCGCTGGCTCAATTCCCAGCCAGGGCATATAGCCAGGTTGGAAGCCAGGTCTCTAGCCAGGTCTGTGTCCCAGTGAAAGGCAACCATACATTGATATCTCCCTCTCTGCCTCTCTTCCTTCCCCTCTCTCTGGAAATAATAAATAAAATCTTAAAAAAAAAATTTTTTTTTTTACTTAAATATGGAGTTGGAGCTGTCAAACTAAAGAAACTAGCTTGAAAACCTCATGACTCAAACCTCTGGCATATTAAACAGGACAAACAACCTTTGTTCTGTGCCTAAAGCAACAGTGTGTCTCAAAGAACTGTTTGCAAGTGTAGCCCAGAAACCCAGCTCCAGACAGGTTTACTTTGGATTCTGGAAGATTGATAAGTGACAGTGGAGCATTGGAGTGGGAATTCGTACCAAGTTTCTTCTAGCTTCAGTGGGTGAGGACAGGAACAACAGGCTCTGCCTTCAGTCTAGTCTCATGGTGGTGGGCAAGACATACAGAGTCACGGGAGCCCAAACAATCTGAACAGTAGGGGCTCATATATTTAAATAAAGTTAATGAAGGTGGCATGTGGCCAACCTGAGCTGTGTAATACTTATGCAGAAGGAATTCTCTTAGATAAGGGTGGCCTAGGAAAATGTAAATACATGCACATGGAGGCAAGGATCCTGACTATGGTCACCCTGACATGACAGCAAGGATAACAAGGCAGGGGACACTATGACTATAGGACTGATGAGGACCAAATTGAAAATTAAAATCATTTTTTAAGAATTAGCCTCACCAAAGAAGGGGAGCAGCTTAGACAAGAACCTAGTATAAAGGAACCATGGACATGGACAACAGGTGGGATTGACTTTGGGGGGAATGGGTGGGTGGGTGGGGGGACAGAGGGGAGCAAAAAGGGGATGGATGTAATACAACAACAATAAAATTAAAAAAAAAAAAAAAGAATTAGCCTCACTACTTTGGCTTGCCTGCGCCAATAGGAATGCCTTTCTTTTATAGATGTAATTGTTCCCCTTTCCTTTCTCATAAACACTGTTTGCCTTGTCTCCTAATAGAAACACTCTTTGGGCTTCTGCCTGAATCAGTGCTTCCTGGATAGCTATGCTTTTAGATCTCAAATAAATGCTTGTTTCCTCTAACTTTGGCTTTTTATTTTTAGGTTAACAAACATTTTAGACAGTCAATGAAAAGGCCCTGAGGTAGAAGGCCAATGTGGCTGGAAGGAAATAGGTGAGAGGTAAGAAGTAAGATCAGAGAGACAGAAAGTGGCGAAGCACGTGGGGTCCTGTGAACCATTTCAAGGATTTTACTTCTGCACTAAGTGAGATGGGAAGCCATTTTTATGCAGAAGATCTGACCAGATCACTGGGGTGGAGCATGGAGGGGTGGGAGGAGGAGGTAAACAGCCCAGGACAGGACTGGCTGACTTGCTGAATGACTCCATAGTGCATGGAATTATGGGTGAGAAGATTTAAAATCAAAGAAGGGCAGAGACTGGATCTTGGGTTCTCTTCCTCAAGGACACCTGGATGATCATGCTGCAGTACTTATGTTTCCCAAAGGATAGTATTTTAGTATTTTGGGTGGGAGAAGGAACTCTGGGCAAAACCTAGGATCTGGCTGGCCTGGCAGAGGGTGTCAGGGTTATTCTTTGGGTGTTTTAGAGGGAACAGGCTCTGAGGCAGCCACTCTTCCAAAATCAGGTAGCTTTTATATCTTATGTTGTTTTAGTTTGTAAACTAACCTTATAGAAAAGATAAATGAAAACTAACAGGAGGAATGATAGAGGAATTCAAGTTAAAGATTTCAGCCTTAGTTGATAGGCTTAAGTGACTTATGCATGTGGAAAGCTGTTGTTCCAAATGCTGTGTAATATTTCAATAGACTCCTTTTCCACCAAATACTGCCTCTGGAATTTTGTCTAGAGGGTGGCAGTGGGCAACAAGACCTCACTTGCTGTTCAGTAGTAGTTTGAGACTTTTGAGCAGAGAAAGGACATGATCTGACTGAAAATTGTGTTTAGAAAAGACTATAGGGAGGGAGAAAAAGCAGAAGTGGAGAAACTGTTGGAAGGGGGAGCATTCTTCCCATTAGTTCTTATGGCAGGACTAATAATAAAATAATAAAAATGACATAAGACTAGATTAACAGGAGGAAAAAAAGTCTAATACATACACAAAGGAGAATCAAAATACGATATTCTGATCATAAAATGAAACTCAAAGAAATGATCAAAACAGGCACCTTTTAAAACGTATTAGACAGTGAATTTGTTAGAAATGGATAGGACAAAGACAGTTAGTACTCATTAGAAAGGAATATAAGGAGAATTGTGGCTTACCTAGTACATTAGTAATGGGGTTACAAGGTTTGTTGATACAGGGCTTTTCAGTTCTGGATTTTTATAACACTTGTGATAAGGTTGTCTCCCTGTCCTTCACCAGGGGTGAGTGCACCTATCACATGGAGAACTATTTTCTGCATTTAGAGAAACAATGGAGAATTAGAGAGCTTCTCCTACATCTGTTGCTTCTCAAGTGGTTTTCATTAGAAATAATCAATATGCTATTTTTGGGATACTTTGGGGTGGCCTTTCTGGGCCTCAGTAATACAATGGGGAGGGGGGTTATAGCAATAATTCAAGCAAAAAAAAAAAAAGGTACCTGGATACCAGGGTTGTAGTGGATGGAGGGTAAGAAATGGTCTAATTTTAATATAACCTAAGGATAGAATTGATAGGATTTGCTGATGGATTGATTGGATGTTAGACAAGAGATTAAAGAAGGCTTCAAGCATGACTGCAAGATTTTTAGCCTAAGAAAGCCAAAAGATAGAGTTTCCATTAGTTAACACAGAGAAGATCTTGAGAAAATAATTTTTTTTTTCCATGGGGGAAGATTCAGAACTCAGTAATTTCATTTAGCATATGTTAATTCAAGAGGACTAGTAGACATTCCAGTGGATATGCTGAGAAGGTCATTGGAAAATCAGTTTTGGAATTCAGGCTTTTTGTCCTAAGAAATGTTCAAACCAACAAGCAATAAAAAGAGGAAGGGAAGGGAAGGAAATATCAAACCTACAGAGAATTTTTATGAGTTTACTTGAGCCAAGCTGATGACATGCCAGGAAAAAATATCTCAAATACTCTGGCCATGAGAATTTTGCAAATTTTTAATACATTTACAGTTAAGGAAGAAACATAAGCAAGATTATATGAACAGAAATAAAGGCAAGGCAGCAGAATTTCTGTGATTGGATTGGGACAGTTAACATTATGTGAGTTGTTCAAAGAGGTCTGTAAAAGATTACTTCTGGCATTTCAAAGGTACACAAGATACATAAGAATGATGGACTGGGCTTGCTTAGAAACTTTTTACTAAAGATGTTATAGGCCTGGGATGTGACTACCTACCATGACCTGCCCAGTTAGGAATTTATGATCCCTTCATCCTGCGAAGTTACTTTTGGTCACTGAACTTGTATGTACCTATGTTTTCACCAACAGGCTAGAGACCTAAGCTGGAAAATATAGACATATTTTCAAGTCAGGAGTCTGTGTGAGATCCTGGAGCAGAAAGAAGGAAAATAAGAGGTTTGAGAATTGAACCCTGGGCGCTCCAACATTTAGATTTCAGGAAGTAAGGACAAACCAGCAAAGGAGACTGAGTTCATATAAAATGAATTACATTTGTCATTTTCTATGACAGAAATGATATTTAATTCAGTGGGTACAGGATAGTGTGTTACTTAAATGGTTCCAGCTAATAGTAAATTTTATACGAGCCCTGTGACTCTGGTAAACAGTGAAGATTAAGTAATCCTCTTACTCTTTTGTGCTCTGGAAAATGGCTTAGTTCAAAGAACACCCTTCTGTATATAACTCAGATAGGACTCATGGATGCCCTTCTTAAGTGCCTATGACAAGGTCAGACAAAGACCCTCCAAATTCTCATTTTTTGCTTTATAAACACCTATTAATTATAACAAAATGATAGCCAAATTTTAGTGAGGCTTCTCTTTTACCTATAGGTTCTTGATCTCTGATTGCCCCCAAACCTGAGGACACACACACACACACACACACACACAATGTGGAAGGTGCCATATTCTAGAATCAGTGGGCATTTCCCTGCTAGACCCCACTGGCCCTATCCTTGTTTGTCTAGCTTTTCTACAGGTTCTGCTTATCTTGGGTTGCCTCCTTCTTAGCCTATCTATAAAAGAAAAGCCTTTTTTTTTTCATTTCATTTTGAGGTACTTTAAAATTCCTTTAAATTTCTTTTTCAGTTGCAGTTGATATATAACATTATATTTATTTCAGGTGTGCAACATAATGATTAGACATTTACATACCTTATGAAGTGATCACCCATTAAGTCTAGTACCCATCTGTCATCATATAGTTATTACAGTATTATTGCTTATATCCTTTATGCTGTATTTTAAGGGGGATATGTTTTTAAATCAACTTCATGGAGTCATAATTTACATACAATAAAATACTCACATTTTAAGTGTACCCTTCCTTGAGCTTTGACAAATGTATATATATACCTGTCAACAAAAATTCAAGAAGGAATGAAAAGTTTTATTCATATATGATTTGCAAATCAGAGATGTAGCCCCCAACATGACCAAAGCTATGTTCCAAAGTAGGGGGATAGAGCAAAATTTTTAGAGGCAAAATTGCAAGGAAATAATTAAAGAAATGGGTTGCTAGGGGAAATGAGACCCACAAACTTACATCACTTATGATGGGGGGGGGGGGCATTTGGAAAATCCACACAGCAAGAGGGGCTGTGTGATATTGTCAACATCCTAGTTACAGTTCAGTAGTGTAAAACAAAAGCTTTTGAGTTACTTATTGACAGAAATCAAATAGCACAGAAAGACTTGTTTGCTCTATAGGTAGTTACCATGTCCAGGGGGGAGAATTGTGCTCTGTAACAAGCCTTAGAGCTCAGCTGAAAAAACACAAACTCTGGGAGACAAATTATGATATTAAAGCTCTGGTAAGTCCTCATACCCTAGGAACCACCACTATAATCAATATATAAAATATTTTCATTGCCCCAGAAAGTTCCCTCACGATTCTTAGGCCAGTGTTCCCTCATCTCCAACTCCAGCAACCAGTCATCCAATTTCTATCCAAAGAAAAGCCCTTTTCTTTTATAAAAATGTTTTATTGATGAGAGAGAGAGAGAGAGAAAGAAAGAGTGAGTTTGTTGTTCCACTCATTGATGCATTCACTGGTTAATTGATTGATTCTTGTTATGTATCTTAACTGGGGATGAAACCCTGGATGACTCTGTAACCAATGGAGCTACCCACCAGGGCAGAGGAATTTCTCTGTCTATAAATGGTTTGACCTTCCTCTGGGTGAGCCGGGGAGATAACCTTGGGGTTAATCTTATCCCCAGAGTTCTGGAACACTGTGCCTCCAAAGGTAGCTAACTTAGCAACTGTGATCAGGGTGATATCAGCCCCAAATGTAACTCTTGGTCATGGAGCCTCTGTTCCAACGTGTATATAAGAATGCCCTTGTTGTAACTAACCTTGGCACACACTACTGTTGCAGGAAAGCAGAGAAACCATGCATGGCAATACTGACACCATCCAGTGCCAGGCCACATGGAAGCAGGAGAGTGGGTGTAGAGATGCCTGGACTCTGCCATCATTAACCTAAGTGCAGCTGTGGTAGGGGTGGACCAACCGTGTGTAAGGATGCCAACACTTTTTAGCTGCTCAGCCGTGTGGTTGTTAGCCTGCCACTACAATAAAGCATGCCAAACCCCCAGAAGCTCCTCACAAGTTCTTCACCACCAGACCAGACCCCTCCCCGCTGTCATCACTTGGTAGTCTTGCCACTGACATCACAGGACCTGACATCCGGCATCATGAGCAGGATTGCGAGGTTGTGGGACCTGACACCACCCAGGGCTGATTTTGCCAATTCTAGACTTAACATCATGGATTGACACTATAAGCAATCCTTTGTGTCTGCCCTCTTTCTCTTGAGATTCGTTCTTATGTTTATCAGAAGATCATTCCTTTTTAAAAAAAATTTTTTTATTGATTTATTATTACTGTATTACATTTGTATCCTTTCTTCCTCTATTGCTCTCCCCTGTCCCTGCCAACCCCCTTCTTCTACATTCAGTCCCTACCCTGTTGTTCATTCTATGGTTCATTTATACTAGTTCCTTGACTAGCCCCTCTCCTTCTTTCCCCTTTTCTTCCCTTCCCTGAGCCCCTGTTGGTCACTGCCAGTCCACTCCTTGTTTCCATGCCTCTGGTTCTCTTTTGCTTATTTGTTTGTTTTGTTCATTAGTGCCCTGTGTTAGGTGAAATCATATGGTATTTGTCTTTCACCACCTGGCTAATTTCATTAAGCATAATATTCTCCAGTTCCATCCATGCTATTGCAAATGGTAAGAATTCCTTCCTTCTGCTATATAGTATTCCATTGTGTAAATGTACCATTTTTCGATCCATTCATACCATGGTGGGTACTTGGCTATTGTAAATAGTGCTGCTATGAAGATAGGGGTGCATAGATTCTTTTGAATTAGTGTTTCAAGATTCTTCAAGTATAATCCTAGCAGTGGGATCGCTGGGACAAAAGACAGTTCAATTTTCAATTTTTTTTTAAAGGAAATTCCATACTGTTTTCCATAGTGGCTGCACCAGTCTGCATTCCCACCAACAGTGCATGAGGGTTCTCTTTTCTCCACATCCTTGCCTGCACTTGCTTTTCAATTTGTTGATGATGGCCATTCTGACAGGTGTGAGGTGGTATCTCATTGTGGTTTTAATTTGCATCTCTCTGATGGTGAGTGATATTGAGCATTCTTTCATATGCCTATGGGCCCTTTGTATGTTCTCCTCAGAGAAATGTCTGTTCAGGTCCTTTGCCTATTTTTTAATTAGGTTGTCTGTCTCCCTGGTATTGAGTCGTATAAATTCTTTATATATTTTGGAAATCAAATCCTTGTCTGAGGTATCATTGGCAAATATGTTTTCCCATACAATTGGTTCCCTTTACATTTTGCTGATGTAATCTTTAGCTAAACAGAAATTTTTAGTTTGATGTAGTCGCATTTGTTTATTTGTTCCCTTATTTCCCTTGCCCTAGGAGGAATATCAGTGAAAATATTGCTGCATGGGATAGCTGCAACTTTACTGCTCATATTTTACTCTAGGGCTTTTATGTTGGCATGGCTTGTGTTTTAGTCTTTTATCCATATTGAGTTTATTCTGGTGTATCTGCTCTAGATCTGTGAAATGTGTCATTGCTATTTTAGTAGGGATTACATTGAATCTATACATTGCTTTGGGTCATATGGATTTATTGATCCTTTGAATTGGTCTTTTAGCCTCTATGTCATTTAATTCTGCTCTGATCTTGGCTATTTCCTTTCTTCCACTTGCTCTGGGCTTTGTGTGTTGTTGTTCCTCTAGTTCTTGTAACAGTAGGGTTAGGTTGTTTATTCGAGATTCTTCTATCATTTCTAGGCAGGCCTGTATTGATATGAACTTCCCTTCCTTGTCTTCACTGTATCCCATAGGTTTGGAGCTGTTGTGTGTTCACTTTCATTTGTTTCCAGAAACTTTTTGATTTCTTCCTTGACCTCATTGTTAACCCATTTATTATTTAATAGCATGTTATTCAGTCTCCATGAATTTGGTTTTTTTTTTCTCTTGAGGTTGGTTTCTAGTTTCAAGCCATTGCTATCTTAGAAGATGTTTGATATGATTTCAGTTTTCTTGAATTTGTTGAGGCTTTTTTTGTGTCCTACCAGTGGTCTATTTTAGAGAATGTTCTATTGCATTTGAAAAGAATGTGTATTTTGCTTCCTTGTGGTGAAAAGCTCTATATATATCAATTAAGTCCATTTCATCTGGAGTATTGTTCAATGCTACAATATCCTTGGTGTTTCTTTGCTTGGAAGATCTGTCCATTATTGACAATGGAGTATTAAAATCCCCTACTATGAGTATGTTGCTATTAATATCCTTCTTGAAGTCCTCCAATATTTTTGGAGGACCTTTATTTAGGTCCTATATTGTGTGCTCCTATATTGTGTGCATATATGTTTACAAGGGTTATAACTTCTAATGGAGTGTTCTCTTAAATATTATGAAATGTCCTTCTTTGTCTCTTTTTATGGTCCTCTTTGTGAAATCTATTTTGTTTGATAAAAGTATTGCTACCCAAGCTTTTTTTTTTTTTTTTTCCCCATGTTCTTTTGCTTGAGATATTTTTTTCCATCTTTTCACTTTCAGTCTGTGTAGATCTTTTGTTCTGAGGTGGGTCTCCTATAGACAGCATATATATGGGTCATGTTTTCTTATCCATTCAACTACCCCATGTCTTTTGATTAGAGCATTTAACCCATTTATATGTAAGGTTATTATTGATAGGTACTTATTCGTTGCCATTTTCCCCTTTGTACCTGTGTTCCTCTCTCTCTTTCTTCATTTTCTTTAAACAGACCCATTAAGCAGCTCTTGCAATGCTGGTCTGGTGATGTATTATTTTAGTTTTCTTTTGTCTGGGAAACTTCTTATTTCACCTTCCATTTTGAATGAGACCCTTGTGGGTAGAGTAGTCATGGTTTTGGGCCTTTGCTTTCCATTGCTTGGAATATTTCTTGCTTTTCCCTTCTGGTTTGTAGTGTTTCTGTTGAGAAACAAGTTGATAGCCTTATTGGATTCCCTTGTATGTTATTATTTGTTTTTGTTTTGCTGCCTTTAAGATTCTCTCTTTGTCTCTGAATTTTGCCATTTTAATTATGATGTGTCTTGGTGTGGGCCTCTTTGGGTTCATCTTTATTGGGGACCCTCTGTGCTTCCTGGATTTGTGTGATGTTTTCTCTCCTCAAATTAGGGAAGTTTTCTGCTATTATTTTTTTAAAAAGGTTTTCTATCCCTTGCTCCTCCTCTTCTCCTTCTGATATCCTTACTATACAGATACTGTTATGTTTCATGTTGTCCTGTATTTGTCTTAACCCCTCTTCATTTTTTTCATTTTGTTGTTCTGCCTGGGAATATTTTTCTACATTGTCCTCTAAATTGCCTATTCAATCCTCTGCTTGATCTAGCTTGCTTTTAAGTCCTACTTTGTTCTTCATTTCAGCAATTGTATTCTTCATTTCCTCTTGGTTTTTATTGATAGTTCCTGTATCCTTTTTCATGCTGGTGTAGTTTGCAGTATGTTCCTTTAGATTCCCTGGAGTTCTTTGTAGTTCTTACTGAGCTCATTGAGTTTTTTTTATAACCATTATTTTGAACTCAAGATCTGATTGTCTGCTTGCCTCAATTTCATTTAGCAATCTTTCTTGGGATTCCGCCTTTGCTTTTGATTGGTGATTGTTTCTTTATCTCCCCATTTTAGATGACTCTTCTTACTTGTTTCCGTGTATTATCTTGGTTTGCTTTGCCTCCCTGTCTTTGTGGTATGACCTTCCATGTTAGGAGAACTGTGAGACTCAGTGGTACAGTTCCTTTGAGTTCTTGAGCTTGATGCTTTTGGGCTTCCCTTTATGCTGTTAATGTGGGCTTTTTGGTTGTGATTGGGTTTTGTTAGTTGTTGGGTCATTTTTTGGTGAGTCCTTCTCTCAGGCTGGCTGATTGAAGGTCACTCTGCTCCCCACATGTTGTATTCTCTTTTGGACCAGTTCTGTCAGAACAAAAAACCAAACAGCCCAGGAAACAGACCCACCCCCACAAACCACAAAAACAATACCCACCCACAATCACACAATCAGCAGTAAATAAGCCACTAGTAATACAGGTATAAATAGATTGACTATTATAAGAAAGGAAAAACAAATATCAGGTTTTCTAGGAAACTGAGAGAAAAGTGATTTTTGTGAAGGCAGAGGGAGGAGGACTGAAAGAAGTGGGGAATAGAGATGAGGCATACAAAAAAAAAAAAAAAAGTAAAATTTTACCTTGCAGGTAAAAAAAGGGAGGAAAAAAAGTAGAGTAGAGTAAGAGGAGGGAGGCATATAGCATTAGGTTTAAGCCTAAATTAAAATATATACATATAACCTAAAATATATGTAGTGGGAGAAAAAGAAGGAAGAAAAAAAATAAAAATTAACAATAAACTAAATTATATATATAACAAATAATAGGGATCTAACTGGTGAAAAAGTTCCTTCCCACACTATCAACAACAAATGAGCTGAGATTTATGTAGGTGGGTTGGGAATGAGACAGAGGAGAGGGTAGAAGGAAAAGGAATACTGAAAGTGAGGAATGGAAACAAGGCTAAGACAGAGAAAATTTTATATTTAAAATGAAAAATATAAAGGGCTAGAGGAAGGTTAGATGGAGTAGGAGAGAGGAATGATAAGATTTGAGATTTGAAATACAAAAATAGTGATTATCTAGATATGTGTTTGAAGGAATGTATTAATAATATTAATAACCATCTTATTCACAACTATCAAGCAAGATTAATAAGGGTGGGTTGTGAATATGGCAATTTTAGAAACAGGAAAAATAACTTGACTAATGAGAATCACAAATCATTTTGAGAGGCTGGAGGGGGGAAGTAGTAAGAGTGCGGAATGGAAACAAGTCATTGCTAGAGGTAAACAGAATTTAAATCTAAGATAAGAAGAGAAAGGCAGACAGTAAAATGGGATAAGGGAAAGAAGGAGGCAATATATGAGACTTGAAATAAAATATAATATAAAATCTGGTGACATATTAGGTTCTAGCCTGAAAAGCAATATATGACTGTTTAATAGCTATGCAAGGGGGAGTTCTACACCTTGTTGGCCCAAGGAATAGGATAGTCCCTGATATCTAGTGAAGGGCCTTTTCAGGGCTTTTTCTTCTTTCTCCTGTGGAAATGTTGCCAGGGGAACTGAACCTCATTCAGTTTCTGCCTCACAGTCCTGAGCTTGCTGTTGTGGTATCCCGATGATGTCTCTGTTGGATTCTTCTCTCTGAGCAGCTCTTCACTCTGAGCTCAGCTGGGTTGAGTCCCTCCCCCAATTCCTGCCATGTTCCATGTCTATCTGGGTTTTTGTTTAGCAGAGCCAAGACATTGTGCCCATGCACAGGTAAGCCTTGTGTCCCTGCCCAGTATCAGATCTTTCCTTGCCATCCCTTTTAAAAGTGTTTCTATATGGTCCTTGTTGCAGTACTGGAGCCTGGGTGCCCTGTTTTCCATGGACATTCCCTTCCCCAAAATCACAGCCTCTCATGGTCAAAGCTGGCCCCTGCTTTCCCAACCCCCCAACTGTTTATAAAATTTCAACTGGATCTTTCCTTGGTAGTGTGGCACTGGACAGGGCCCTGTGGTGATTCAGTAACACTGGATAATCGTGGTGTCCTGTCCCTGCTCCCTCCAATGGCCTTTCACCTAGGCAGATTCTAGGGCCTGCACCTCTCTCCACCCTGGTAGCTCACAGCTACTGAGCTGATCCACAGCTGTCTCTACACTGCACAGCTAGAAGTGCTGGACTGGAAAGCCATATTGAGCTCCCATTTAGGAAGCATCAGCTTCCTGGTAGCTCCTGGTAGCCCTGCTTGCATCCATTTTTGGCCACTCCTGCTTAGTCTCCATATCTGCTCCTGGTTGGCCTCTGCACCCATGTTTGCAGTCACTCACCACCTCCTTCCTTGGCTGTTTGTTCTATATTTTCACTCCAAGTCTGGTTTGGGATGGGAGCAAGTGGACAGGGCTTCTAGCTACTCTATCACCACCTTTCCCCCTCATTCCTTTTTCAAATTGCTGACTTGTATTCTACTGTGTGACAATACATAATTTTGTTATGTTTTTGCCTGTTGATGGGATATTGGAGTTGTTTATCATTATATAAAAATGTATGTTTATATACACCAGTGTATATATTGGGTTGGCCAAAATGTTCATTTGTTTTTTTTTTTCTGTGAGGTGGCTTTAGTAGTGCTTAGTTGTCTTTAACTTCATTCTAAACAACTTTGTTAGATTATATTGTGACAGCTGTCATATCAGTGTGCATTTTTTTAAAAATCAAAATTGGTGAATTTTTGTGTAGCCACTTTAATATTGAAGATGGAAGAAAATATGCAACATTTTTGGCATATTATGCTTAATTATTTCAAGAAAGGTAAAAATGAAACTAAAATGCAATAAAAATTTGTGCAGTGTATGGAGAAGGTGCTGTGACTGACTAAAAGTGTTTGTGAAGTTTTGTGCTGGAGGTATATCTGTCTGGAAGATGCTCTCTGGTCGGGTAGATCAGTTGAAGTTGACAGCAATCAAATTGGGATATTAATTGAGATCAATGAATGTTATACTACATGGGAGATAGCTGAGGTACTCAAAATAACCCAAATCAATAAAGATATTGCTGAAAATGAAAACTGTGTCTTTTTATGGAAAAAACTAAACAGACTTTTTGCCAACCCAATATATGTATATACATGTATAGTATAGGACTATGCAGTGACAGGTGGTAACTAGAATTATTGTGGTGATCATTTCATAATATATACAAATATAGAATCATTATGTTTAACACCTAGAAGTTATATGATGTCAATTATATCTCAACAAAATTAAAAATTTGTAAACTTAAAATTCAGTTTATTTATAGATTTATTTTCTTAATGTACATTTCAGTTAACAAATTTATTTACACCAAAATGCATCAGAATTCACCCCAATCGTTTTACAGATCGTACTTACATACAAACCACATCCTTAGTCTTTTATGCAAAGTTACACTAGATATGACTATGAATTGAATATGGCTTGATGATCAAACTATTTACAAATACATGGTAAACAAGTTTACTTTTCATGTCTTCACAACCTAGTACACTCTTAGAGGCCAAGCCAGATAATGCTTTACAATGGGTTTGCCAAGAAAATTTTTCAAAGTCCAGGAAAAAAGCTATTAAACATAGGTAATTAAAATAATTGTACCTTTATTACATCAGTTTACATTTTTCTTCACATTTTTATAATTCAAAGATATTTTACTAAATTGATGCATAACCATTTTAAGATAAATTGTAAAATGTAAACACGTGTAAAATATACAGTGTATATTACAATTATACAAAAATATAAATGTATATGCTGTTTATGTGTATAATGTATATAATTATACACATGTATATGTAACATGTGCATTTAATTACATATAAATAAAATAAAATATAACATGTAATATAAAATATATTTACATATGAATAACTTTATAAAATTATAATGTATATTTTTACCTTATCTGGATAAAATTGGTTTATGTAAGGAAGCCCTTTTTAACCCCCAATTATACTTCAAGAAATATTATGTTAGCAAACAAAACAGTATTTGTTTATAATCTGTTAGTCCTGTAATGACAGCAAAATAAAATTTGATTGCATACAAGTTTTTTTCTTTTCTCCCATCCAAATACATCAAGCTACTATCTTTTCTTTTTCATAAAAGGATTCATATTGACTGACAATAAAAAGTAGAAAAACTACTATAATGTGTTAGAGGAAAACGAAGTGCATCGAATCTATGAATCATATAGGGATGGAAGGAGTATGAAATTTTAAAGTGAGAAAACCTTGCTCTACCACTTACCTGTAAGTACATGCCCTTGGGAATGATACTCAAGCATTCCTTGGAACTTTATTTTTTATCTGTAACAATAATATTCAGAGAGGATATATTGGGTGCTAATCTAGTCTTTAATGGGTATTAACTCATTTACTCTTCACATTAACCCTTTGAGATGGGTACTGATATATTCCCAATCTACAGATGAGGAATACAAGGCTTGAGAAGTTAAGTAATTTGTTAAAGATCATACAGCAAGTGATGAAGCAGGGATTCAAAGTCTAACTCTGGAACCTATAACCTTAGCTATTATAATATACACCTTATCTTAATAATATAATTAGATAATCAAAGTAGTTAATGTATGTGAAAATGCTTAAAGCACTTTACACAGGTCATTATTATTTTGCCTCATTAGAGGGATATCCTAAATCAATAAATGGCATTAAGATATAAAGAAAAAAAACATTAATAAGAGTGTTAATCAGGGTTCCTGGAATTCTAGTCCTGATTTGTGACTGTGGCAAATCACTTAACATTGTGGGCTTCAATTTTCTTTTTCTTTTTTTTTTTTAATATTTTATTTCATTATTTTTAGAAAGAGGGGAAGGGAGAGAGGCAGAGAGGGAGAGAGACATCAATGTATGGTTGATTTTTTCACCTGCCTCCAGCCACAGATCTGACTGGAGACCTGGTTTGCAACCTGGTTATGTGCCCTGGCTGGGGAATCAAACCTGCGACCTTTGGGTTCGCAGGCTGGCACCTTACCCACTGTGCCACCAGCCAGGGCCAATTTTCTTAATTTATAAAAATGATTGTCTTTTAAAAACCTTCTAGCTATAAAATTATGCCATTTTGTTATTTTATGATCTTTTGGATCTAACTTTCTCTCATATGCTGGCTCTAAGTATTTCCTATAGGAGACTTGCACTTTCCATCTTTGATCCCCCTTGCTAAATGCCTTAACACATAAGATTATCAAAAACTACATGCTTAGAAAAATCTGTAAATAATAGAATTTTTTTCTTTTGAAAGTTATACTTATTTTGTTTTCCTTTCTTTATTAAGTAGATAATATATTTACATTGTCAAAAAGTCAAAATACTACTGCAAGTCATACTCCCTTCCCTGCCCAGTCTACCCTATTCCTTATGCCTGTTTCTTTATTATTTATATTTCCAGTGCTTACCTATGCAAGCTCAAGCAAAACAAATATATTCTTCTCTCTCTTCTTGCACAGATGTGCAAGATGATGCATTATTTTCTTTGTTATATACTTTGTTTTTTATTTACTCAACAATGTATTCTTGGAAATTACCCTGTGTTGGTATACAAGAACTTCCTTTCTTTTATTCATTTTTCAGCTGCATATTATTCAATTGTGGGGTAGTACAGTAGTCCCCCTTATCCACGGAGGATGTATTCCAAGACCTCCAGTGGATGCCTGAAACCATGGATGGTACCAAATCCTATATTCACTCCGTTTTTTCCTGTCTACTTTGTCACATAAAGGAAGCATTTTAGGGCTTCCCTTTGCTGAGGGACAGAGGCCTGGCCCTGAGAGCATCTGCCTAAGTAGGGCCCACTGTAGTGTGTGGTTCTGGACTTCATGTAGGAAAGATTCACAACAGGAGTCCAGATGACTATTAGGATACATTTATTAAAGCTGGGGGCAGTGAGACAAGGAAAGGCTTAGTATAGATGAAGCAACAGGAGAGTTTAGGTTGGGCTTCCTTAGCTCAATGGAAAGTCAGAGAAAAGAGGGCTTTAGGGATGAGTTCAGGGGATAAGAGTTTAGGAACTTGCCTGTTAAGAAAGAAGTCAGGCAACAAAAGATTTAGAATATTACGTGATCTTAGTTGACAAAACAGCAGCAGGGTTTGAGAGAATTGATTGCAATTTTGACAGTTTTATTGTGGGTAAAATGCTATCAAAAAGCATTGCATACTACAGAGAAATCATTTATGAAAGGAAGAGTCAATCAATACAGCAAACCATTATCTTCTTAAAAAGAACTTTCCCTGGTCTTCCTCTCCCCATCTTCATCAACCACCACCTCCATCAGTCAGCAGCTATTAACATAGGGGCCAGAGCGTCCCCAAGCAGAAAGATTACACCTTGCTGAAAGCTCAGATGACAGATAGCCTTTTTTAGCAATAAAACATTTTAAAATTAAAATATGTATCAAGAACCTGGAATGGAAGAACCACGGACACAGACAACAAGTAGGATTGACTTGGAGCGGGGAGTGGGTGGGTGGGGAAGGGGACAGAAGGGAGTAAAAAGGGGATGGATGTAATACAACAATAATAAAATTAAATTTAAAAAAAAAGGGAAGAAAAAGGGAAAGGAAATGGCACTGGCTGCTCCCCAGAGGGAGAGCGTTCACCCTGAGTCCTTTCTTTATCTTGGAGCTTTTACCTCTTTTTTGCAAGAAGGAATCTTAGGGGAGGTGTCAGGGGAGGATTTTAGTAGAATATTCATCAGTTCTCCAGGTGTGCCCTTTCAGGGTCGTGGCCTCCACTGATTGGTCAGAGCCACCTTAGTCACTGCTGCTGGTCCTGGGAACCCTACCTGGTTTTGCTGTTTTTCTGGGCCTGGAGCTAAAACACAGTGGAGGCCCAGATGTTATCTTTAGGTAAGTGACCTATTGTATACAGATGTAATCTGCTGGGCCCCTGTATTCTGCTGTCTCAATTTTCCTATTCTGCTTGGCAAGAAATTTTCCTAGCTTCTTACTATCCTGCCTCATCTTTGTCATATCTGAATTGCCAGCATCAGTACTCTTCCACTTTGGGGCCATTATTATTAGTAAAATAAGGGTTACTTGTACTCGGCACTGCAATACCACGACAGTTAGTCTGATAAATAAGATGGCTATTGGCTACTGCCAGGAGGGGACCATGTACAAAGAAACTGTTCTTGTCCCAAGTAGGATGGAGGGGGAAGGAGTGAGATTTCATGCTATACAAACAGTGCACTTGCTAATTTATGAATTGTTTATTTCTGAAATTTTCCATTTTATATGCTTAGACCTTAGTTGACCATGAGTAACTGAACAGCAGAAAGCAAATCCTGCAGATAAGAGGGAACTACTTACTGTACCATAGTTTATTTAACTTCCTCATGAAGGACACTTGAAAAGCATTTCTAATAGTTTCTATTGCAGACAATGCAATAAATAACACTGTACATTGTATAATACATACACAGTTCTATCCATAGAATAGATTTCCAGAAGTGGGATTCCTGGATTAAATAGTAAATAAATTTGTAATTTTAATAGATATTGTCATATTGTTCCCCATAGAAGTTGGTCAACATTTAAGCTAATTTTTTGTAGAAATGGATTTTTCACAGCAGCCCCCCCAAGTCTGAAGCTTTGCAGTGGACTAATATTCAGAAACTCCTGTAAATAACAATTGACATTGAAACAAAAACAATTTTTTTAACTCAAAGCTTTATGTCAACTAAGTTCAAGGAAATTTGGCAATTGCTCTCTAGTTACTCAATCTTACTCCAGAGATCAAATGCTGCATTCCTGGAAACTAGCCTTGAGCTGTCTCAAAGCGCTGTTAACTAAATTTTCTTTATTGTTAAGTTCTAGTTTAGCCTGTATATTAGTAACTCCAAATGAATAACTGCATGTTAAAAGGTAAAATAATGCACATTCTAATACCTTGAACAGAATCATATAGTAAAAATGGTACAAACACGATGAACAACTGGAGGAAATTTATTTTGATATGGTGTAAATGAAATTCACCCTTGCTCACCTGTGGCAGCTCTTCTTTCATATTGAAGAAATGGAAATGTGTAGATTCCATGTTATTTTTCCCCTCAAGTCTAAAGGTGAATAAATCCATTTGTTGGAAGAATACAACATTAAATATACAGTGTATCTGTTGTGGTTTTTTGTAATAGAAACTACTATACACAAGGCCATCTAGTATAATTTCTTTTGATAACAACCCAAACCTTATTTTATATAAGTAAGAACTGTGCTCTAGTTTATTCATCAGCAAAATGATAAAGATGCTGCTTCCTACCTTATAGCGGTTTTATAAAGATTAAATAAATCAAAAGATGTAAAGCACCTAGGACACTATTTGGCACATGGTGAGCATTAAGTAAATATTAGCTATTATATTTATGCTTTTGCGAGTAAGAAATTTCATGTGACTGTAGATTCACTGGACATGGTACCCGTGGTAGGCACTATATATGTTAAGGGAAGTCTTGAAATTTCTATTAAGATACACTTCCAAATGGTTCAACATCAAAGGATAAACAGAGTGGAAATTTTAAGATATTTAAACTGAACAATAAAGAAAATAATTGCATTTCAAACTCTGGACACAACCAAACATACTACTTAGAACTTAAATACTTAGTGAAATTAAAATACTTATTTTTAAAAACAAAATAAAAAATGAGGTGAATATCTCAATCAAGAAGTTAGAAAAAATAGATAATCTAAAGAACTTAGAATTAATAACATCATAAAAGCAAAGATATAGCACAGAAGATCTATGCCCAAAGTTATTTGAAAAGAGTAATAAAATAAAGTTTTGGTAAGATTACTCAAAGAAAAAAGAGAGCAAACAGAAAATAATACAAGAAATATAAAAGGCAATGTAGCTATAGATACATCAGAGATTTTTTAAAAACATAAATGCCAATAGATTTTGAAATGTTAAATAAAATATATCATTTCCTAGAAAATATAGCTTTCTAAACCAGCTTGTGAATAAATAGATAACATGAAAAAACCTGTGTGGCAGCTAAATAAAAGGAAACAAGCATTTATCCTGCCTTTCCTATACTTCAGGATGTTGGAAGAGACTATGAGGGTAAGCCTGTCTTTATAGAAGTAGTCTACATAATCAGTGAGGAAGGAAGGACAATTGGAATACCAGCATTTTGCTCCCCCAAGTGAACTTTTCATCAGGAATGGCTAATACCACAAAAAGAGACAACCAACTATTAACATTCAAAGGACATGTTAAGAACTTAACAAGTACCCAAAAAGTTAATTTTAAAGACATGGAATCTGAAACTCAGCAAGTCACTTGATCAAGTTCTTATCTGTGTATGATATTAATTGTATGCTATGATAAAGGAATTTATAGTGTCCGAAGTTCCCAAAGTTGCATGTGTTAAAGAATGGTTCCTGCAAAGGACTGAACTGAGTCCTGGAGGCTGGCCATGCATTAGCCAGGTGCAGGGAGTGAATACAAAACCTGCAGAGAAAGGTATGAGAGGCAGGATCAAGGCTCAGGGGGCAGTGGAAAGACCTGGTGGGGTGTTGTTTGTCCGGCAAGGCAGTTTGTTTTGTTCTATTTAATGGTAATGGAATGTTCTTTCATTGTCATTTCAGTGATAATGGAGTATCACATAAGGATGATGGAATGTCATTCAAGGGTTTTCATCAAGAAAATAACAAGATCAAGTTAGTATTTTAACTGGATCAGCCTACTGGCAGAATGGAGGGTACCTTAGAACAAGACAAGACTGCAAGTAGGGGATAAAGGACTAGTGGACATGGATAACAGTGTGGCAGCTGCAAGGGGAAAGGGGGTATAAGGGGACTAAATGGTAATGGAAAAAATACAATAAAGATTAAATAAAAAAGAAAAAGATACTTGGAGAAGATTCATTTAAAAATAAAATGTCAAGGGCTAAAAAATAAAGACTGCAAGTAGGAAGGTCAATTAAGACAAATATAGTACTTCATGTAAATATCAGTTATATTTTAAATTTAAAGTTAGAAAACTCACTAATATCAGCCATATTAACAAATCACCTGGGGATAGGGTAATTTCTTGCAGTGAAATATACCTAGGTCTAATTTCATACTTCTTTTTAAAAATTTAGATAACAGTAATTTCTGACTTTATTCCTAAATTTTCACTTTATTACACTTAACTTTCTTGAGCTTCACAAGTGTTGTGTTTTTTACAAACTGAAGACAAGACCTTCTGCCCACAAAAAGATTGACTCATTTTACTGTGGTACTTGCTTTATTAAGGTATTCTGGAACAGAATCCAAAATATTTCTGAGGTATGCCTGTAGAATCTTAAGCATTTACTATTAAATGTAGAGTTGAAAAATACATATTAATAATACAATAATAAAATTTAATGAATAATCTGTGTAACTTATGATAGGGTTACATCCTGATAAACCAATTATAAATTGTAAATGCACTTAACCTATCAAATATCATAGCTTAGCTTAGTTGGTTTCTATTGAATGCACATCACTTTCCCACCATTATAAAGGAAAAATTGTTAAGTCAAACTATTGTAAGTCAGGAATTGTCTGTGTAATAAAAATAATGATCC
The DNA here is from genome assembly GCA_004026585.1 of Noctilio leporinus. Lineage (NCBI taxonomy): Eukaryota > Metazoa > Chordata > Mammalia > Chiroptera > Noctilionidae > Noctilio > Noctilio leporinus. The sequence goes on along the minus strand of PVIW01005863.1, from coordinate 43,409 downwards.
TTGTCCTTATGTCTTGAACTTGGGACAAGGAATACCTAGATTTAAAGTTTAGATTTGCATCTTACTAATAGTATAATTCTAAGGTGCACAACTACTGTGCACCTTAGTTTCCTCGTATAAAAACAAGATGTTAGGGATTGCTTTGTTCACTGCTGTGTCTCCAGCACTAGCATAGTCATTTTACACACTGCTGATATCAAATATTTATTGATGAAAGGCATTTACTACTTATAGGCAAAACTATTTTATAGAGTTGCTGTGATCAGAGATAAAAATTGTGAAAGTTCCTTAGACAGTTCTTTAACAAAGACACTATTAAATAGCTGCTTTGTGATAGGCACTATGTCAGAAGCTAGGAATATGAAGATGAATCAAAAAACGTCCCTACTCTTGAGGACGCTACACAAAGTAGCGTCTTTATGTAGATGTCTACACAAAGGACGTCTAGAAGAGCTATACAAAGTTTATGAGATCAAGCACAGAGTAGGTGCTCCATAAACATTGAATCTGAATTTTTTGACACTTTAAAGTTCACAAAATACTCTCATGAACATTATCCTTTTTGAAACAACAAATACTATAAATTGTACAAGAATAAACAAAGATTTTAGGTACTCAGCAGAGAAAGGGATGATCTGTTGGGATGAATAGACACAACTTCATTGGAAAGAGAATTTGAGATAATTTTCAAAATATGCATAGATACTGACAGGAGTGAAAGATGAAAAGGTAGGAGTTTTATTTAAAAGGGAAGTATAGCCCTGGCTGGTGGCACAGTGGATAAGATGCCAGACTGAGGACCCAAAGGTGGTTGGTTCAATTCCCAGCCAGGGCACATAACCAGGTTGCAAGCCAGGTCTGCAGCCAGGTCCATAGCTGGAGGCAGGTGAAAGGCAACCATACATTGATGTCTCTCTTCCTCTTTGCCTCTCTCCCTTCTCCTCTCTCTAAAAATAATAAATAAAATCTTAAAAAAGAGAGCAATATATAAGCAAAAGTTTCTGCTCAGTAATTCCATATTGCTTTTTTATCTGTGTTGACCCATATGTTTATAACTCTCCTCTGGAATACTGCTTCATGAATATTGGTATCTATAATCTTTGGAATTAACCTTTACTTGCCTTTGAAAGTCTGGAAAACACTTTTTCCATCTTTAATTTTCATGCACACTTCATGAATTCTGATGACTGGTAGTGGAAGTTACATGACAACATTATTTTATTCAAAAATACTTATGGAACCCTTGTCCTGTACCTGGTAGCGTGCAGGCTACCAAGATGAACTGTGTATGCAAACAACTGTTCTACAAGTGCCAAACTCAACTTGAAACTGGAAAGAAGGGCTGAAAGGAGAGGAAACATCTCTATTTTCCCCCCTAGTATTCTTCCTTCAATTAATTCATCTGACTTTGGAGATTTAATCCTATTTAAAAAATTAACTCTTCTTTCACAATCTCCTCTTTCACATGACTTGTCTGGGTTTGTGTCCTTTCCAACTTGAACTCTTTAGCATCAGACTGAGACAATTAAGGGGCCAAATGACTGCCTTCTCTCTGCCATTAGGTTCCATGTCCACTCTACATTGTCTGGAGAGACTTCACTAAGGTCTATATATTCTTGTTTTGAATTTTCTTCAAAGTATCTTTTCTTGTGTTTAGAACATTTGCAATACATCCAGTTGCCTTTGGCCTTTAGTAGTCTTAAGACTAGCCTAAAGGGCATGCTCTTCTTTGAGTTTCCTCAGGCTTGTACTTTGCTTCTCCAATCCTGAACTCTAAAGGTCCTAAAGAGACTATGAACCAAGGGAACAATGAGCAGCCCACACCCTGTAGCACCTTGTGGGGAGCTTACCTCCATCCTGTTTCCAGCTGTCCTTTCTTTGCCAAACAAACAAAAAAACCCAAAAAGACTAACCTTAGGGAGGAAGGCCCAGGAAATATCGTTTGTGACGCACTAGGCTGGTTGTGCCTTGTGTTAGTTTGTCTAACCCCCAGGATGTCCCTGATGATGGAACATCTTATCTGTGAACATATTACGGAAACTCATACTCTGAGAGAATAATTTATCTAAGGTCACAGAGCTCAACAGAGCTTAAAAGCGGTAGACCTTGGATTTGAACATTGCTAATTTTTTTACCTCAAAGCCCACGCTCTTTCCACAACATACTTATTAATCATGATAAAGAATATTTTTAAGTACATCTTTCTGTTTTTTGTAAAAGTCTTCAAAAAATCTCAGTTCATCTAAGATTCTTTGTCTCATGAACTTCAAGTACTCAAGAGGCATTATTTGCCATTCAGGCCTAGGATTACTACCTGGCTCCTTCAGTATCTCCAAATTCATTCATTGTGATAATTTCTAACTTTACAGTCATAATTATTCCTCTGAGTACCGTGCCTACTGACATTTTAAGAGTTTTGAAGTTTCCTATGGTCCTTGTTTGACAATGCCCAGAATTCCGTTATCCTAATTTGAACTTCAAAACAATAGACCCTACCTCCGCGAGTGTTAATGGGGGGGGGGGGGAAGAGGGAAGTGCGAAACAGAAACGGATTAAAACTGGGGGCTGTTTTACTGTGTCTTTCCGTCAAACATTCAGCTATCTTCTACAATTTATTGTTTTTGCATGGTAACTCCAGACGCTTAAAGCTGCAAGGTTAAGACGAAACCTGGTCAGTGGGTTAAAACAAATAAAACAAAAAACACCAAGTGCTTAGCCCCGCCCCCTAGAACACCCTCCGGGGGGCGTGGGAACGGACGGGAGGGAAGGGCAGTGGCCAAAAGATTTATAGGTGCCCCAGCGGCGCGCGGAGCCGTCGGCGCACAGCCCCAGAAGGCCTGCTCTGGCTCTCCCGCCAGCCCGGACCCTCGTCTCGTGCCTCGGGCGTCAGTCGCCCGCGGAGGTGTCCGCCCGCGCTCGGGAAGCTTCTAGCTGCCGCTTGGGTGCCGCCCCCTGCGTCGCGTCCCGCAGTTACCCGACCTCCGGCTATGGCCGCCGCTGGGGGTGCCCGGCTCCTGCAGGCTTCCTACGTGGCCTTCCGCGGCTCAGTCTGTCGGCGGCTGCTGCTCGCAGGACTCCGCGCCGGAGCCGGCGGCCTCCCGGGAAGCCTGAGGCCGGGCGGGAGCGCGGAGCCCGGCCTGAGCTGCTGTGCCGCCGCCGCCCGGCCGCTGAGCGCGTCGGCGCCGGCGCGTTGCAGGTAAGGCGCGGGCCTCCGCGTGAAGGTCTGGGGACCTCTGGTCCTGGGGGCAGCTCCCCGCCTCGCGGTGGCCGCCGCCCTGGGCCTGATTCCTGGCTCAGCTGCCGTTTCTCAGACGCCTGCCTGTCGGGCACATGCTCAGAACCGCCGGCCTCTTGCTCCTCCTTTTCCGCTGCGCTCCTCAAGACCTTGTTTTGCCGCTGGGCACCGTCAGTCTCCCTGATTTCCTGCCGCTAAATTGCCCAGCCACAGACGCTTGGCGGGAAACGGGGGCTCAGGGCCCCCGATTTTCCTTTCCGAGGGCCTCAGGAAGGCCGGGCGCTTTGCTGCCGCTGGTTGTCCCTGCGGTTTGGCTTGAATCTCACCTTCGGTGACCTTCGTAAACTGCATCCCCTGGAGAGGCCGGCCCGCAGTTCCCCACGCAGCCTTCCTCCGGCAGTGCTGGGACGCCTGTCTCCAGCTGTCAGGGGAATGAAAGCCCAGGCAGCCTGCGCCGCCCTGCTTCCCGCCTCCCTCACACTCTCTCTCTTCCCGTTGAGCGGATCTAGCGTTGCAGGCGCGAGACTGCGTTTTAAAATGGGCCTTGGCGCTTACCGTCCAACCCCCTCAATCTCTGCTAACCTCAATTTTCCCATTTGCAGATGAAGATAACAATAGTCTAGGTCTCGCCAGATTGTTTGAAAGTTAAATGAGGCAATCCGGACCATGCAGGTAGGGCTGGCTCAAGTAGATGTCTCCTACTTGTTAGCAGCAGTAGCTTCTAAGGTCTACATGGCTGTTCTGTGTTAAACGTTGGAAGAGATGTGAAAAGGCTTCCCCCAAATAGGTTGAGGTTTTATGTCCTGGGGAATGATTTGTTTTTCAAAGACATAGTTCCTTAGATATAATAAAAATAAAATATACTCATTTCCGAGAACAGGAATGTGCCAGGGGCACTATGTAATACACAATTGCTTTTTGACAACCTGCGCTAATAGGAAGCTAGAGCTGGAGGGAGGTAGAAACCTGAATTTGTATTCTACCTTTTCCAGTTTCTTCTTGATGAAGTATCTGAGAATAGGGTGTAGGACTTATTCCTCGGTCCCCCTTAATCTTATTTTATAGTCGGTGCGCAATACATTCGTTGCATTAACTGTGAGGGGAGTAATGGAAAAGACAAGCTGGATTTATTTGTCCCTATTTTCCCTACACTTTTTTGCTTTTGTCCTTCCTTCAAGCAGGTGCCTTGTTTCCTAAAATGGATGAAAAATCGTGTATAAATTGGGACATGTATTGAACACATTTGTGTAACTAGTATTTAAGTGAACTTAAATGCTTTTGTAAATGGAAATTAAATCTCCCAAACTAACTGTTAGGATTTGGGTATTAATGAAGTTGTCTTAAAGAGAAGCACATTTGTTCTATTTCCCCATTATCCCACTTTCCCCCTCATTGGTTTCTATTGATGGCCTTGTGCTTCCTATCAAACTTTGGAGCTTCAGCTAGTATTATCTGACAGTTGTGCTTTCCACTATGATCACCACTAACTACATGTGGTTATTTTAAATACTTAAAGTTAAATAAAATGAAAGAATCAGTTTCCCAGTTGAACTTTTAAGTACTCAGTAGCTAGTAGCTGTTGTATCAGACATCACAGGTACAGAACATACCATGGTCATTTGGATGGAGCAGTGTAGAAGCTGTAGTTCTGATTTTGAAAGTTAACTCCAAAATACCCCGACACAATGCTTTGTAGTGATTTAAGTTGAAGAGACTTTCCACATATTTTTCTTGATTGATGAGAAAATCCTATGAGGTAGATAAGTTGCTGGCAAAAATAGGACTAAAATTCCTGTAGTTTTTGGCTTTTTTTGAGTACCATAATCATGGGGTGATTTGGAAGAGTTCCAGTGGCGATGGAGGTAGGGAGTCCTGGGTAGGGCTCCCTTGAAACAGCCATCTCAGGCTACTGTGGATGGAAAAAGGGTGGGTGGGCATCAGCAGCTGTGACCCTTCTCCTTGAACTTCCACAGCAACCCTGACAGCTTTGTTAAAATGTTGGCTGTGGGTGAGCAGAATTAATGGCAGTGAGTAAAAGGTAACAAGGGAAGAACATAGTTGATGGTAGAAGATTTGGAAGGATAGTAATTATTTTTCAGTGTGTGAGATCCTTTCCTTCTTGGGAACAGCTAAAAGCTTTTCGCTACTTTTTAGAATTGGGGGAGAAATGTACAAAACCCACCAACACTGTTAATAGTAAATGGATAGAATTTCTTGGGTAAAGTATGTGCATAATGCTTTAAGGAAAAAAAAAGTTTCCACAAACTTTCCTTTAACTTCTCACAGCAGTTTGGAGAAGACACTGTTATTCTGGTCATGCCCGAAAGGAAGTAAGTGGCTTCCTATGGTCATCTAATAATGAGTGTATGTCAGAACTAGGACTAGAGTCTACATCTGATCCTTACATTCCGCATTTTTCAACTACAGAATTACCTTTCCTCTCTATTTCTGCTTTCTCTCCTGTCCTGTGGTAAACCTAGTAGCACTCTTACTCTGCAGTTTTTTCTGGGGCTGTACCCCTCTAATACACAGCAGCAGTGCAGGCTTAGCAACAGAAGGACTGAGACTTAAAAATTGAGAGGCAGATGAAAGGCAACCATACATTGATGTTTCTCTCCCTTTTTTCCTTCCTTCCCTTCTCTCCAAAGATAATGAATAAAATCTTTAAAAAAAAATAGTTGAGCTCTACACTGTGTTGCGTACTTTGCATACATTGTTAACCTATTTTTACAGAGGAGTCTGAGGTAGAAGAGTTCCGATTACTTGCTGTAACTTAGCTCTGGAGTGCTTTGGGAGAATGGCAACTCTAAATTAAAACCTTTGGCTTTCGGTAGCAAGTACAAACAATGGAATCCTTTTCCTTTTGTACTTTTACCAGATATTTGCTGATGTCAAATCTCTAGACTGCTAGGCTGGCCTCAGATCCACATTTCCATATGGCTTTCTGGACATTCTTGGCTATTTTTTTCTATTATTAAATTAAAGAGGTCTAAAATCAAACTCATTTCCGACTTCCCCAAAGCTTCCTCTCCTTCTCTGTTAACCCTACCTTAAACTATATCCCCTCATTGTCCGAGCTAGAAACTTCATTATTTCTTCCCTCTCTCTCAATCCATTTTATATGGATGAGCACCAGCATCTTTTAATTCTACCTCCTGAATACCTCTTAAGCCAGTGTCCCCTACATCCTTGCTTAGTTTGTGCTGTTTTAGTAACTTACAAAGTGGTCTTCCTGCCTTCAGAGTATCTTCATTCTCAGCCATTCTACCTGGAAGATCATAAATAATTCTCAGAATACTTGTTTTTAAAGCTTTATTTTATTTTCTGTCCTATGAAAAAATTTTGGTGAGCACAGGCCCTTTAAGGGATTTTCTTTCACACATATTTTTGGTAAATCTTAATGGAATTCTCTTTTTTTTAATGATGAAATGTCAGGGGGGGGCATTTTCTGATAGGTGCTTAAGTTACCTCATTTGTGAAATGAGTTATTTGATAATTTGCAAGATACTTACAGCTCTGGAATAATTTAATGCTAGGTTTTATTTATATTAAAATTTTCTTTGATATTGACTATTGCCATCTACTGGCAGTAGTGAAAATTACAACTAGTGATTTTAAGTTGAAGTACATATTTTCAATTGTGAGGTAAAAATTAAAATGCTCAATGGTGGAGACTATCTAGTCACTGGTATAATTAGACTATCTAGTTGCTGGTATAATTTTAGTTCCCAAATTTTGTTGTGATGTTACATGAGAAGGGAAAGAAATTTAAGTTAGCTAGCTGATAAATAATATAGTATCCTATAATAAAACACATAAGGAGGTACTATATGTATTTATCCTCCCACAGATTCAAACAGACAAGTAATATTTACTGGTTTCTGATTTTTGAGTATACAGTGTGGACCAGAATAAAATGCTCACATACTCAGCTATCAAACTGCTGCCTCTAAGCAATAGTATGTATCAGACAAATGCACAATTGCCTTATTGATGGTAGAATGATTTGCTTTTCTAGCGCTCACAGCCATGATCTGGTTGTTGAGGGACACATGCCTAGAGACTTTGTTTTTCAGATTGCTGTGTGAGAGCAGACTTTCACGAGGGATGATGATTGCTAAATATTTTCACATGACTGTGACCCATGACCATGACCACTAGGAGACACATGATACATGGGAAGATACAGAGTGTTGGCAGTGATGTAGTTGCCATTTACTTTAAGGTGGAGGAGCTCTCCTGGTAGGTGGGCAGATAGACATGCTTTTGATTTGTGGTGTCTTCTTCCCAAATGAACTTTGGAACAAAAAGAAAATACTGTACAAGAGTACATGCATGCACGTACACTGCTGTTTCTTTGACCTGACAAGTTCTTCAAACAATTATTTTAAAGTATCTTTTGAAATTACTAAAAATAATAAAAGGACTGCTTCCTTTTCCAGCTCAGAAGATAAAATAACAGTCCACTTTTTAAACCGTGATGGTGAAATACTAACAACCAAAGGAAAAGTCGGTGACTCTCTGCTAGACGTTGTGGTTGAAAATAATCTAGATATTGATGGTTTTGGTGAGTATGGAAGATTCCCTTACAGTTTTAAGTGAAAGTATTGAATAGGTTTCATCTCTTTGTGTTTTTGAAGAAGTTTAACCTATAGTATACTGAGTAAAATATTAAAATTCAAGGTGTATTAGTGTTATATGTTCATATTTAAACAAAAAGAGTAACACTATTTCTGTTTTTTATACACTTAATTAGCTTTGTTCCTCTAAATTTACTGTTGTCCCATGACCTTACTGTTTACCTGTGTTATGCAAAACCAGGAAATAGCAAGTGGAGTTGAAAGATAACGGGTTAGAGATGACAAATGTCATATGATTGTAGTTAAATAGTTTTATCTTAATCTTGAAGTTAGCTCCCTTTTCTAGAAAGGTAGTTTCTCTACCATTTATTAGAGAAGAAAGTGTTCTATTGAGAGTTTTTATTTATAGGTTTCTGGCCATATTCCTCAACCACTCCCACAAAACCCATGTCCCAGACACTGCCATATCATAGAGCTCAGGGATAGCCTATATAGCAATTGTCAGTTTTGGTCTGGCACTTGATCTAGAGCAAGGTTCTTGGAGAGCCTTCCCTTGACCATTAGCATCAGTGTCACTCGGGAAATGCAGATTCTCAGGCCCTGCTCCAGATCTCCTGAAACAGAAAATCTCTGCTAGGGCCTAGCAATATGTGTTTTAATAAGCCCTCCATATGATTTTGATGCATGTTAAAGTTTGTGAGCTGGAATAAGGTCCAAGGAACATGTCTAGCCATGCTTCTGTCATGGCATATGGGTCATGTTGCACTTTTAAGAATCATTTCTACTACATCACAATTATTTATCCTTTCTTCATTTTCCCATGATATGTGAAATGTGCCTCTCTGTGTTAATGCTCATCACAGTTTCTCTGAATTATTCATTCACAAATAAAAAGAAGTATATAACGCAGTAATGGAAAATAGAGACCCTGGCTGGGTAGGTCAGTTGGTTAGAGCATTGTCCCCATACACCAAGGTAGAGTGGATTTGATTTCTGGTCAGGTCACATAGTGACATATTAACTAGTGAATGCATAAATTAATGAAACAACATACTAATGTTTCTTTCTTGCCCTTCTCTCTCTCAAATCAATTTTATTAAAAAAAAAAAATGGAATCAGCTAGATTATGGTTCATAATCATCAGAACTATAGTAGCTGTAAAAGCAAGTGCCTAAGCCCTGACTAGATGGCCCTGTTGGTTATAGTGTCATCCAGTGCACAGAAAGACCACAGGTTTGATTCCCATTCTGGGCACGTACCTACATTATGGATTCAATCCCCAGTTGGATTGTGTATGGGAGGCAACCAATTGATGTTTCTCTCTAGATGTCCCTCTTTCTTTCTCTTCTCTCTCCCATCTTCTCTCTCTAAAATCAATAAGCATATCCTTGACTGAGGATTAAAAAAAATAAAAAGCAAGTGCTTAAAATAAAAGCTAGCTATTATTAATTACATAGTTATTAATATAGGTTCACTGTTCATTATACAGGGTCCACGCAATCAATTGGCAAAACTTTAGTAAACTAAACATACCACAAAAGTGTTATATTTTGAAGTAAACTTATTCTTATATGTAAATACATAAACATAGTCATTATTTTTTAAATTGTTCAAAAAAGTCTCCATCTGCTGCAATAATAGACTCAATTCTACTTCAGATGCTTGAGCACCCTTTAATGAACTTTTATTTATTCATGGACATCATAATGTTTTCAATCTTAGCTTTAATAGCCTCTTTTTTGTGATGAAGTTGTTTATTAACTTCTCTGTCATAAATGCTACATACATAGTAGTCTAAAGGATTTGCATCTGGTGAACTAAGCAGCCAGATTACCTTTGACCAGCATCCAGGAATATTGACACTGGGACATTCTTGCACCTTTTTGGTGTTCTGTGCTGGTGCATCATCTTTTTTGGAGGATAAAATGATGTCCATTTGTGACTTGCTTCATCCATGGTACAGCTACTTCTCTCAAAACATCAAGGTAAACATCCTGGATCTTCACTGATGATCTCCTGGATTCTGTGTACAACACCTGGACTTGTGCGATCCTTGTGTACCTTACGCATTTTCCTTATTGGTATGGCCACATCAGGATCAGGATCGTACACCTTCACATTGTAAACTATATGTAAAGGGATGTTATTGAAGTCCACAATTTCCTTAGCAGTTTGCCCTGCACCCAGTCCAGAGATTATGGTTGCTCTAACATCATGTTCCTTGGACATGATGGTTGCTCTCAGAATTTAATGCTTTATATCTGAAACAATGGTGTTAAATCATAACCTTAGAAACATAGTTTTTCAAAATTAATAAGAAGCATGTGAAATAAGGAGATGCAAAGTTATTGCCAATTGATTGCACACACCCCGTAGATCATGGTTCATAAACCAACATTTTCTCTAGCTATGAGACTTGGAGCAAGCCATCTTTATGCCTTGGTTTCTTCTTCTATAAAATAGGATTATAATAGTTCTAACATCATGGGATGTTAAAGATTAAATGGGATATTGGAAATAAAGTGCTTAGCACAGTGCCTACTGTGTAAGAAAAACGGGATTCGTGACATTTTAACTTGGCCTACTGTCATTCCCTTCCCCCTAGTTTCAAAAGCCTTAAAAAACTGGCAGCCTTAGAACTACAGTAGCTGTAAAAAGCAAGCTTTTAAAATAAAATTAGCTGTTATTAACATAATTAGTAGTACAGGTTCACTGTTCATTATAGCAAATTTAAACAATACAGCAAAAAAGATTTTCCCATGATCTCATCACACAGAGATAACTACTAAAATAATCTTTTCCTTTAGTACACCAGAAATACAGAAAGTTGACTGCCAACACCGTCTTCAGTAGTTTGCTAAGAATTCTGCATTCACTTATGCAGATTTAACAAAAACCCTTAAAGATCAAGGATCCTAACATGTCCAGAATTTTGGCCTGTCAATATATACTTGAGACAAGCTAAACTAGAAAGATGAGGTAAACCTAACTCACTATCTAGAATAAAGATGAAAAGAGGTCAAGAAGTCTGAGAGGTTATCCTTATAAAGAAGAGGTTATTGTGATGACATAGAGGCAGCTATTTCATTAATTCCTAAAGCTGAACACAGGAGACCCTTTATGTATTGTTTGTGGCAAGTCATGTTCACAGGTGTGCACCATACTCAAACAAGGCTAAGTACAGGCTACAGTTTCTCCCCAGGTGAAATCATCCTTTCTGTGACTTTATATCGGTTTTGTTTTGCTTTGCTTTGTTTTTGTGTGTGTGTGACCTTATATCTTATCTAGATGTCCATAAACCCTTAACTTTGCATTGTTAGCTCAGACCTCCCCTCTGAGCCTTGGACTATAGACCCATCTTTCTCCCTTTATATCTCTTGGGAATTGCACAGGTATTTTAAAGTCAACATATATAAACAACTTTTTATCCCTGTCCCCTTCCCCCAACTAAAACCTGTTCTGCCTTGAGTCTTTTCTGTCAGTAATCATTCGGCTGTTGAAGCCTGAAACTGGGGAGTGTCTTATTCTTTCTTTTCCCCCATCCCCTACCTCCAGTCCATCAGCAGCAACTCCTGTCAGTTGTGCCTCCAAAGTATGCCTTCTATTCAGTGTCCTATTCTTTCTGTCCCTACAGTTACTACTTGAGGCTGGCCAGGCACTGTATACCTGAAATTATGCTGATCTGCTTCTGCCCTTGAGCCCAGCAGTTGGGTTCATTTGTCATAACACACATCAGACAAGTGCCTTGATTAAAAACTGTGAATGACTTCCCATTGCACTTAAGCTAAAATCCACATTACTTACTCTAGCCTGAAAGGTTATACATTATCTGGCCCCATCCCATTTTTCCCACCTCCATTTCTACTCTTTTTAAATGAAAATTTTTCTTTTTTTCTTTATTTGGCCATTCTGGCCTTCTCTCAAGAGCTGAACTTACCTAGAATTTTTACCTTTGAGACTTTGTATACACTTTATAATTTTTTCTTCTGGGAACACTCCCCCCATCCCCATCTTGAAAATCCTGTATTTGTCTAGTCTCAGTTATATTGCTTCCTTAATGAGGCTTTGCCCAACCACCCAATCCCAAGTAGGGTTTCTATTGTTAGCCTGAACCCTGAACTCATTATTATTCTCTATTGCAGCATCCTGTTCATTCCTTTCACAGCATTTATTACAGTCTATTAATTATTATGTCTTTGTTTACTTGTGCATCTTTCTCCCAAGAGACTGCATGAAGGATAAAATCATTCCTGTATTACCCCTTATTGATTAAAAAGGAACAATTATAAATTTTGGAAGCAACACAAATTTATAAGCATTCTTATTTCCAACGTTTATGTTTTCAAGGTGTATTGTAACATTCTGTCACTAGGGGGCAGTTACAGTTCTCTGATCAAATTGACCCATTTCAGCATCTCAGACTTCATTATTTCCTTCTGCATTACCTATATCCTTCATATGTCTATGTTGAGGGAGATTATTCAAATGGAAAGATCCTGATAATGTTTATATACATAGATCTGTATTTATTATGTTTATTAATTTGCTAGTGTTGTAATGTATTTCTGGCTATTCTAGATCAAACTTGATTTTATAAAATTAGATTTTATATTTACATGTAGTTTCACATTTTTAAAATAAAGTATTCCTGCACAGCTATCTAATGGATTTTGTTTGGGAAAGAGGTTAAGTGTGGGGATGGCCTGTCTGTTTTGTCAGCATCATAACAGACCTACAAAATGATCTTAATATGAGATTATGTGTGCATGCTAACTTGCATATGCACACATACAGAACAGTCTTTTCCTGTTGACAGATGCTCAAATTACTTTCATGTAAGGAAAGGAGAAATAGTATGCAAATATGGAACTTTCTCAGGAAATTAACTTAATGGCAAGAATTTCTGAGCATTTGTACATAAGCCTAATATCTTTTTAATTCAGTCAGAAACTTTTATTCATTACCTACTTTGAAATTAGCCACTAACTATGCTTTACTTATTCTTAATGTAATTTTTAAATTTTAACAAATTTGAAATTGTGTAGTTAACAGTGTTAAGGTTCTCACTCTAGTAGAATCAGAACTTTTTGAAAATCCAAAACTGTTGTCAAGAATCTCATAATTTCGAGTTACCAGGTTATGTGAATTATAAATTTTACATTTGTTGCTGCAGCTAAGGTGGTGCCACTTTAGTTGGTAAACAGATCCTACCATTCTTTGTTAGTGTCATAGGAACTGTGCTGTTTACAGACATCTGTCTGTGTAATTTTGCTGACTCTAGTGCTGATATTTTAAACTGTGGTTTAATTATAATTTAATATTATTTTTAAAGCCAGTAACAGTTTCAGCCAAGCATTCATTACATGATAATGCTGAAAAAGTACATCCGAAAATGAGTTATTTTGGAAGTTAGAAGTTAGATGTGATAAAATGCTATAAAGAAACCCAAAACCCTGTCAGGATACATATTATCCTTAATGTAGGAGAAAGAACTCTGAATCATTAGCCAGAACGCAGACAAAATAAAAGCAGTGCTAAAGTATATATACCTGTAAATTCATAAAAATTGTATCAACAAGCAAGATGATGGATAAAATGCTGTCGCCAGGGGCTGATATAAGTATGGCTGTAATGTGTCCCTAAGTTAGATCATCATCTGTGCTAAGGCATGCAATATTTTGAATTATTTAAAAGATGAATCTAGTAAAGTAAAAAGTTTTACTTCAAATGTTTGTTCTACCTAAGTGTATTTTAAAACAAAAATGCGAGGGATCTTAGCAGCCCTGGCTGTAAGGGTGGGGATAACGTCATCGAGGGCAGCAAGGAGGGTCACCCAAGCTTTCAGTTCTCATGGCTATACAGTGATCTAAGCATCATCACATGGAGCAAATGGACAAGGACCAAGACCACCAAGAAACACCCCCCAGTGCATGACATCCAATGTGTTTGCCATATTTGATCAGTCATGGATTCAGTGGTTTAAAGAGGCGTTGTATATAATTGATCAGAATGAAGCTGGGTTTCATTGACAAGAAAGATTTATATGATATGTGTGCCTTCCTGGGGAAGATCCAGGTGATGAATGTCTAGATGCTGTGATAAATGAGGTGCCAGGTCCCATAAATTTCACCATGTTCCTCACAATGTTTAATAAAAAGTTAAATGGCTCTGATCCAGATGTCATCAGAAATGCTTTTGTTTGCATTAATGAAGAAGCAACTATACCATTCAGGAAGATTACCTGAGAGAGCTGCTGACAACAGTGGGCTTACAAAGGAGGAAGTTGATGAGCTGTACAGAGAAGCACCTTTTGACAAAAAGGAAATTTCAATTATATTGAGCTCACACACATTCTTAAATGTGGAGCAAAAGACAAATACGACTGAAAAGAACTCCAAATTCCAGCCAAATGTTCCTTGTCACCACTTTGGGTATTTCTAAGACTTTCTCTCAGAACCTATCGCATGCCCTAGCTTTACAGCTTTTGCCTTTCTTGTGGTATTTATTCTCAGCCCTTTTGGGCACATGCACCTCTATAATCACACTGCAAATGGGGCTTTTTGTCATTTTCAGAATAGAAAATAGGGCAACTTAACTTGCTAGCCCTCCTACCCCAAGAACTGCAATCTACAGAGAATCAGTTTCTTTTTTCAGAGGAAGTTATTTACTCAGCTTTTTTCTGAGCCGTAATTAAATTTTATGATAAAATTTAAACAAAAAATGTGATATGAGGATTACAGATTTATGAACTGTAAGAACTTATTTCCTTACTTTACATTTTCTTTTATTGAGAAAATAACTCAAATTATGAGTTAAAGAATTTTCAAAATCATTGAGAATGCATCCCTCATAAAATGCAATCACTTTATGCTTACATATGTGTATATGTTTATATATACAAATACGTATATACATATACATACACACATATACATATTTTTCCATTAATTTACTTTTTTAAAAGATTTTATTATTTTTAGAGAGAGGGGAAGGGAGAGAGGAAGAGAGACATCAATATGTGGTTGCTTTTCACCTACCTTCAGCTAAGGACCTGGCTGGAGACCTGGCTTGGAACCTGATTATGTGCTCTGGCTGGGAATCAAACCAGCAACCTTTGGGTTTGCAGTCTGGCACCTTATCTATTGTGCCACCAGTCAGGGCTAACTTACTCTTATATAACCAACCACCTATAAAGACACTAAAAGCTGACAGCTACCAATATTGCTCTGGGCTATATATAAGCAACAAGCGTGTTACATAACTTACACTTCCAGTCCCTATCTCCCCGCGTGTCACTTTATTATTGTACTCATATCCTGATCAGCTATTGTTTTAGATTGAAGGCTATGTAGTGGTTACTTTTGTACCTTTTTCCCTTTTTATTTTGCCTTCCACTGCTTGTTTAGTGTAGTTTTTTCCTGTGCATGTGATAAGAATAAAAACAACAGACATTCCAAATTCTATTAATAGGTTTTATTCTCTAAGCCCATTTTCTGGTTTAACTACCTGGCATTTGCAGTTTGCTTGCCCATGAAAATAATATTACATAAGGTGGCAAAATTTTCAGGCCAACCTATGGAATCTATTTCTTCATAACTACTTAATCACCGTTTATAGTTTGGTTTTATGAGGAAATGCATTGCAACTTCTAACTCAAGGTCAAGAACAACTTAACTTCCTGGACATAATTACTACACATACACATTCACTACATATTACATGTAACCCCCTACACTATAAGGATTCCTTTTCCCACTTTGCACTTGATTCTGGTAGTGGAAATATATGGACCACTAGTTTTATACCATTGTTGGAAAATATAATAAGTATGATTTCAGTCTTAAATTTTGAAAACTTGTTTTGTGACCTAATATCCTGGATGTGCTCTATCCTGGACAGTGTTCAATGTATACTTGAGAGGGATGTGTCTTATAAATCTTTGCTGTAGAGTTTTTTTTTTTTTTTTTTTATAGTAGTGCTTGTATCACAGTAGGACCATTATGTTTCTCTGGTACAGTGTTAGCCATCTTATACAGGCTAAGTTGATCTTGAATTTTGATGTTTCTTTCTTGTGTGAGGAATAAGAAAAACATCCCTGATGTCAACTTGTGGTGGAAAAAGTTTGAAAGGGACTATAAAATAAGGAGGGATCATGAATATGATATATTTATTCCTACATGCTAAGTTCTTACTCCATGTGTAGTAGTTCCTCTACATGTAGTAGGAACTTAGCATGTAGGAACCAAAAGTTAATATGTATATACTCAACATTCGTTAAATTCTTAGTAGAATACTCTAGCTCTGAGCTTGGCAACTTGAGCAAGATGTGGAAACAGTTGGCAAGGTTTGTGAGAGGGCAATAAAAGTCATACTAGAGAATTGAAATAAAACCTTAGAGAGAATTTAAATCATTGAAGTGTTGGATGGGTGGTAAGGAACTCTTCACTTCATCTGACCAGGTGGTACAAAAGGAATGTCCCAAGTTTTTCTGTTAGATTTATGGGCATATGGACTTTTCTCTCCATTCCAGGATGATTGAGACCATATTGTATGCACTCTTCTTTCCTAGGCTTATCTGGCATTATACTTTTCTGGGTTTTTTCTCTATCATTTGGGACATTGTTATTTTGACTGCCTTTCTAAGGGGGTCTCACCTTGGCTCTCTGTCTCTGAGCCTTCCTTTCTTCCTTTTCTCCTCTTTTATGAAAACTTTGGCCTTTTCTTCTTTTTCATCTTAAATTCATCCTTTGCTCACAACAACCAGTGAGATATATCCAAAATTAAGTATTCTAGGTCACACGCCCTCTCAGGATCTTCGCAGCTCTCTGTAACCTGGAGCCCAGGTTCATACCCGCAGTCTCTGCAGGGAATGGGTCTGGGAGAGGGGTGACAGGTGTTCAAAAGCCCCTGGCCAATGTCATCTCTGGTCATGCACCATGAAAGAGTTAACTGAGTCTGTGTTTCTTACCCAGTGTGTCAGGAAACAAGGTGGAGAATGATGGGCTTAGAGAACAAGTTCAAGCCCCTTAGAAAGCATCTGGGCTGTTGCCTCTGTAGTCCCCACACACCTGGGGCTCTGGACTGTGAGCTTTATTTTCTAGGCATCCTCTGTTTTACTTGGCTTGCTGGGTGTTGGGATTTGTTTGTTGTTTGTTTGTTTTGTTTTTAATAACAAATCTGAAGAAAGTTGCTAGGCATATTTTGTAAGGATTGTTTTACTTACATTTTGAAGACAAAAGGAGGCTGGATTTCCTGATTTTTAAAATTATTTCCAGAGGGAGTTGCCATTTTAGTTTTGAGTCTGCATTAAGTATTTTATAATTTAGTTTATTGGGTGACATTGGTTAATACGATTACAGGGTGTGCATGTTCAAGTGGCAAAATTTTAGTAAACTAAACATACCACAAAAGTGTTATATTTTGAAATAAACTTATTCTTATATGTAAATACATAAACATAGTCATTATTTTTTAAATTATTCAAAAAGTCTTTATCTGCTGCAATAATAGACTCAATTTGACTTCAGAATCTTGAGCACCCTTTAATGAACTTTTCTTTATTCATGGACATCATAATGTTTTCAGTCTTAGCTTTAACAGCCTCTTTGTTGGAATGAGGTTGTTTATTCTCTCTCATAAATGGTGCATACATAATAGTCTAAAGGATTTGCATCTGGTGAACTAGGCAGCCAGATTACCTTTGACCAGCATCCTGGAATATTGACACTGGAACATTCTTGCACCTTTTTGGTGTTCTGTGCTGGTGCACCATCTTTTTTGGAAGATAAAGTGATGTCCTTTTGTGACTTGCTTCATCCATGGTACAGCTACTTCTCTCAAAACATCAAGGTAAACATCCTGGATCTTCACTGATGATCTCCTGGATTCTGTGTACAATACCTAGACTTGTGCGATCCTTGTGTACCTTACGCATTTTTCTTACTGGTGTGGCCACATCAGGATCAGCATTGTACACCTTCACATTGTAAACTGTATGTAAAGGGATGTTATAGAAGTCCACAATTTCCTTAGCAGTTTGCCCTGCACCCAGTCCAGAGATTATGGTTGTTTTAACATCATGTTCCTTGGACATGATGGTTGCTCTCAGAATTTAATGCTTTATATCTGAAACAATGATATTAACTCATAACCTTAGAAACATAGTTTTTCAAAATTAATAAGCATGTGAAATGAGGAGATGCAAAGTTATTGCCAATTGATTGTGCACACCCTGTATATAGATTTCAGGTATACAATTCTATAATACATCATCTGTGTGCATTAGGTATTGATAAGATAAATAGAAATCAGGGTAAGTATCTGCTTATTAAATTCATCCATTTAGGAGGGTAATACTTTTCTCTGGAGTCATAAAATTAGAATCAACAGACCCTTAGAGATCATCTACCTCAATCTTTTATAGATGATGCAAAAACTGAGAGGCTTGCCAAGGACACAGCAGGTGGTGTGGTAGGTCCATCTGGAAGCCTGGACATGAAGGTTGCACTACACCAGTTCTCTCACTTCAGGGGGTTTTGAACTTGATATTGTTACCTGTGTGTGGGTATTGTTTTTAGGCAGAGAAAGCCATTTTTAAGTAAAGTATATCTATTTACCTTTTGTGTGAAATATTTCAAATTTATACAAAAATGGAAAGCTAAGCTACTTGCTCAAATAACCAGTTGGTGTGTATATATATTTGTATGTTTTTTAATATTAAAATAAGGAAACAAATTATTGAGTGGAAGGAACTAGTTGTCTATAGCATTGGAAAACTTAGCTAAAAACATGACCCATCTATAATTAGTATTCAGTAGTATGATCTTAGTATATTTATTTAACTTCTTTGGTTTAATTCATTTTCTGTTTATGGAAAAACAGTTGAATTACTATAAAATTTCTTACAACCTTCAAAAAATAATAATTACCAACACTTTTATAATGTTTACTATACCAGTCATGGTTGCAAGTATATACTCATATGTTAAGTACACACTCATATGTAATGCTCCCAACTACCCTGTGATGTTGGTACAGAGGAAACTGAGGTGTAAAGGATTAAATAACCCAAATTGATGCTCTTAGTAAACGTGGAGTTGGGGTTGAAGCCAGGGAGTTTCTGCAGAGCCCATGCTCAGCTCATTGCTCTTGCACTTCAGTCTGTGTTCTCTTTCTACTTAATCCTGTTACTTCCTTAAATTAGATTTTCTCAAAATGGACAGTTAAGGAAGACTCTTTTTCTTGATTTATTAAGATAACAAAAGATGAATAACAAGTGTTTATGAGGGAATAATTCTTACTAAAATGTTTTATTCAGAGGAAAATTAAGGTTATAAGTTATTGATAGTAGCATTCTTACATATTTTATGTGTTGCTTATTGACCAAAAGAGAATCTAAATCAAATGAAAGTAACTCCTACGAGTCTATAATCTTCAAATTCATATAATGACTTTTAAAAATTAGTAATAAAAAGTAAACCAGAAAAATGATTTTTAAGGTGGAATTTAATGAGAATATTTTGGCATGATTATTTTTTGTCAGACCCTTTTGGTTGTCATAGTTCCAGAAGAGCCAACCAGACTGAGGGAAGGGATTTAGAACTGCTATAGAAGAAAAATGTGAGACTTGGGTGCACTCAGCCTGGAGGAGGAAGAACAGTCCCAAATACTGTATGAAAAGCTATGGATTAAAAGAAGGGTTCACTAAATAGTTAATAGAGTTTTTGTAGAAAGAGAGTAGAAAAAGTGTTTGCCAGGGGCTTTAGGTGAGGGAAACAGAGAGAGGTTGGTAAAGGGTACAAACTTTCAGCTGTAAAATAATTAAGGCCTGAGGCTCTACAGTATAACATGGTGACTATAGTTAATAACACTGTGTTGTATAATTGACATTTGCTAAGAAAATAGAACTTAAATGGTCTCACAAAAAATGTATGATGGTTGTGATAACTACATGACAGGAATACTTTTACAATGTATATGTATATCAAATCACCACAGTGTACATTTTAAATATATTAAAGTTTTATTTGTCAATTATATCTCAATAAAACTGGGGGATAGGGGAAGGATTGGGTTCCTTGGGAGAGTATTGGACCAGTTGGTATAAGTTTGAGTTAGACTTTAGCTCAGTAGAAGCCAAATGGAGAATTAGTTGGCTTATGTGGGTTTGGATTACTTTCTTAGGATATTTTCAAGCAAAGATTGGGTAACCCCTAGGGAAAGAATATGCAGAGCAGATTCAGTCATTTTCCTTTTTCACAGCACCTGGCATGTAATAGGCACTGTGTAAATAACTGTTAAATTAATAGCTTAAATATGAGACAGGAGAAATGCCTCATTATTTAAAACCAATGTGATTTTTAAAGTGAACTTATTTGATTCTGTCCTGGTTATAAGAAAAGGACAAGAGGGAGGACAATATTACTTCATTTAGATGTTAGTTTGGTTGCTTTCTAACTCCTCTTATATACCACAAGGCTTCATAAATAGTGTTGAACTCTCCAGAATCTTTTTGAAATAATATGTGAATCTGATTTCAAATTGAGTATGTGTTGGGGTAGGGGGTTGTCCCGAATTCTCATTTTTATTAAGAAATAAAGTCTTACTTACATATTCCAATGCTGATTCTAAAATTTAGAAATAGTTAACTTTAGTTATTTCAAACCAAGTTTAAATTGTGGAGTATGTTCATATCTGTTGCTTTTGTAGGTGCATGCGAGGGAACCTTGGCCTGTTCTACATGTCACCTCATCTTTGAAAAACAGATATATGAGAAATTAGATGCAATCACTGATGAGGAGAATGACATGCTTGATCTGGCATACGGACTAACAGAAAGGTAAGATTTTAGGGCCTCTTCAGTTTATTAGTTCATCTCTCTCTAAGATCAGACCTATATGTGTAATAGTGTTCTTTCTGCATAGATAGGTAGCAGTTACAAACTTTGAATATAAAATATGTGACATTTCTCTTTGTTTTCACTATTCTGCAGTTTAGCCCTTAGAAACTTTCCTTTTTACAAAAGTGAAAAAAGAAAAAATTCTTTATTCCAGAAAGTAGTATTTTTCACAATTTAATGAGTTGGCATTAAATCTAATGCTTTTTATGGTATCAATATAATTATGTTATAATTAAATAAAATTATAATGAAAAGTTTAACCTACTTAAGAGAACGGAATTTTTAAAGAAAATACATAATAGTAATTGTGTTAACTGAATAGTTCTATTTCTCTGTGTACATTAATCTGCATATTATTCTTGTTACTAATAGGTAAAATTATTCTTAAAAGTGGTAAGATCTAAAGTAGCAAGTGAGTGATATCAAATAATGCCTCATTGTTAAAAATTGTCTAATTTTTGGAGTTAGGTAAAATAGCTAGTTGATTTACTGTTTTAAGAGGCAAGATAATGAGGGTTTATGCAAAGTTGGCTTTGTGTTTAATTATAATTTGGTGATTCTAATGAAAAAAATTTTTTTAAAGATTTTATTTATTATTTTTAGAGAGAAGGGAAGGAAGAGAAACAGAGAGGGAGAGAGACATCAATGTATAGTTGCCTTTCACCTGCTTTCAGCTACAGACCTGGCTGGAGATCTGGCTTGCAACCTGGTTATGTGCCCTGGCTGAAAAAACATTTTTTTTTTGGTTGGGATGCATTTTTTAAATTTATTTATTATTTAAAAAATTTTTTGTATTTAATTTTTTTTTAAAAATTTTATTGTTGTTGTATTACATCCATCCCTTTTTTGCTCCCCTCTGTCCCTCTCCCCACCCACCCTGAAAAAACATTTTTTAATTAAGAATAATTTTTAATAATTTAATTTTAAATTAAGTGATAATAGCTTTATTTCATGTGTATTATATAACTATAGTTTTGTTAGACCTTTAACAAATTATCTATAAAACATAAACTTTCTTATTCTCACAAAAATGCTTAAATCATCAGTATTTATTTAGAGGTGAAGAATAATTTTATTCCTTTTGTAGTCGTTTCCCTCTTAGTGGAGGTGAAACTGATATCCTGGGAAGAGGAACTGGGAAAATAGTATGTCTGTAGAGTCCCAGGCAGATCAAGCTATGACTGCCATCTGCCTGTTCCCCTCACATCTTCCAGTGCCACAGTCTCTACCAACACCTTTTTCCCAGAAAGGATAGTTAATACACAGAATACGCTCAAAGATTGTGTTCATTTGATTCTGAGGATTGTTTCTTCTCTAAGAAGGAAGAGCACGTCACGGCCAGCTGCTTGCCCTTTTATTTAGATAAATTTTGTAGGTGCATGGAACAGATGATATTCAAAGTCGAAAAAAAAGTTAGAGCTACAGTTAGAAGAGATACAGTTAGAAGAGATACAAAAGACCTAACCTAAATGTGACCTAGCCAAGAAATTCAGAAGTTTTAGAACACAAAAGTGAAGCGTAAGGACCAGCTTTTATGGTATTCACAGTAGGACATCGCCAACTATTGGTGGACTTAATGGTTGCTAGGAAGAGAGATTTGGGAATTTACTGTGAATCTATGATTGATGATTGTCAGTACTTGCTGCCATCAGTTTCCATGGGTAATCTACACAGAGGCTGCAGTTGCTGTGTTTGTCAGATGAGGATAAGAATAGCTACTTCATAGGGTTGCTGTGTGAAGTGCTGTGGAGAAAGCATTCATTAAATAGTAGTTGTTAGCATTATAACTATAATCATATCAATTTATATGTCGGATACTTACTATAATGCACAGGCAATTAAAGATTATTTCTAGTCATCAGAGTTAAGTAGTATTGACACCATTTTCTAGATTGGAAAACAAGGGTTTGTTACCAGAAATTTGCTTAAGGCTGCACAACTACAGAATGATGGTGCTGATCTGAATCAGTTAATTTGGGCTCTAATGCCCTTCATGTTTTACTTTTTCAAGCTGCTTCCCCAATCTTAGAAGTAAACATGTCCCTGGCTGGTGTGGCTCAGTGGACTGAGCACTGGCCTGTGAACCAAAGGGTTGCCAATTCAATTCTTGGTTCAGGGCCTGTGCCTGGGTTGTGGGCAAGGTCCCAAGTTGGGGGCATGTGAGAGGCAACCACTCATTGATAATTCTTTCCCTCCCTTCTCTCTAAAAATAAATAAAATCTTTAAAAAGGATGTAAATACAACACCCAGTATATTTCCACTGCCAGGTACACATATATGACAAGGGCGACTGAAGAAAGTATCTCCAAGGTTTGCACAAGTGTCAAAATTTTGTGGGACTAATAGATCAAGGAAGAAGATGTGCTATTGGCCTCCTTCAGAGGTGTAAGACGCTTCTGTCCCAGGTCCAAGACCTTAAAGCCAGAGATCTTGAAGGAGGTGGAGAAGCAGAGAGAAAGCAGCCATGCAGAGCCACTGCCTCCCCTTCCCCAGTCATAGATCCAGCAGGGGTCTCAGTGCTACCCCTGCCCGTGTTCCTATAACACACTTTTTCCTGGATTACCCTGTTTCATAGACAGCTGTTTCTGTCTTTTTCTCTTACTAAATTAAAAGTTACTTGAAGACCAGCAGTCAAATAACCAACTGTCTCTCTAGGGCTCACCACAGTGCTAATTAATTGGCCTAAATTGGTTTACCTCATTTTCTCTTTTGCAGATGGAGCTTAATGTGTACTTGAGTGTTGTAAAAGCTATTTTTAATAAACAAATAGGAACTAGTGTAAAAGGGGATTTCTTTTTCTATTAAAATCAGTATTTCCCACGGTTATACTTACTCCCTTATTCCCAGCAGTTCTTCATTGCTGTGGCCTGGCCATTTTCTAGCCCATTACTCTTATCCTTGTCAGTCCTGCACAGCAGCCAAGCTAAAAACCTACATTGCCTCAAATGTACCTGGAATTCTGTTACCTTTGCCTCAAATGCCTTTCTTCTTTATCTTTTATTAAATCCTACCCATTCTTCAGAGCCTATTTTAAACACCAGCTGCCCTGGACAGAACTGATTTCTTCTCAGAGCTTTTGGCTTTCACTCTCTGGCATTTGTCACAATTCCCTATGTTAATTATCTGTGAATATGTGTCTCACCTTTTCTATTTGGTTGGAAGTTCACTCTTTAATCCTCATATTAGCAGCTAATCCTCACAATAGTCCAGTGAGGAACCTGTCTATTCTCCATCTTTAGGGTGAGATTAGGAAACTAGAGTTTGGGGAGGGACATTAAGAAAGTGTCCACACTGTGTTTAGGCTGGACTCTGAACCACTGGTCTGTTGGGCTCTAAGGCTCTCACCTGTTTCCTTCTTTTTTTGTCCCTGGGTACTTACTGGGATAGATATTCAAAGGATTGAAGTCAGTTGCTGTTCTTTGTATCTCAACTGACATTTAGTGCTGTACCATTAGATGGTTAGTAAATGTTTAGATATGTTAGTGAAACCAAGACCTGCATATAACAATCAAGTGGCAAGACAGTTTTATTCTAAGATTGACATTTATTTTTGTGTGCCACTAAAAAAAATACTGCTAGTAAAAATAGGGCACAGAGTTATCTTAACACTTAACCTATTTTGTGCAGAGTAAAAAAGCTGTTTTGAATTACCTAGGCGTAGATTTGTATATTTCTGTTAAAAAATGAAAGAACAAATAAAATGGTAGTAATTCTGAAACAAAAAGAAAATGGAATTAGTTCTTTCAATTACAAATACTTGCTTTATGAATGTCAAATTTACACTCTGCTGTGTTTCTGTATTTTGAATTTTTACTTTTGTAATCCTTTGCATTAATTTTTGACTGTAATTAGATTCAACATATAGAGTAGTAGTAACATACTTTTCAAGACTCATTTGAAGAGCCACCAGATACGAATACTGTAACCAAGTTTGCAACCCTTATGTAACTGCCACTTCAGTTACATCAGTGATTGTATGATGTCATTGATTGTAAGATTTATTTTGATTTTAAAGATGTTAAAACAATGTGGGGAATATATGTTCTAATTGATGACTTGTATATGTGTTTATTCCAAATTTCTTATTTTGAAAGACTTTATAGTCTGTATGGTTTTAATTATCTGGGAATTGATTAATCACTTTCTTGGCATTGCTAAAACCTGTTTTCTTCTCTACTGTTGTGCCCCACATTATTTTATTTCCTGTTGGTCCTTTCACCACAAAGCAGTAGTTCTAGTATAACAAGAACTACTTAGTAGTTCTTAGTAGTTAGTAGATGATGGAAACTAAAGACCAAAATGAAGCTTTGGCCCACTATGCTTTTTATTTTTCCTATTCCCGTTGTGTTACCCTCTAGTTGAGAGTTGAATGTATCTTTTTCAAGTTAATAGAAATTTAAAAAGTAAATAAATTTTTTACTTCTTTGGGTAAGAAAATATGCTATATAGTTACATTGTTTTACGAATAGTATAAACTTAACTTACTACTAAACCATACCTCCCCTCTTTTTATACAGATCCCGATTGGGCTGCCAAGTCTGTTTGACAAAGTCTATGGACAAAATGACTGTTCAAGTACCTGATGTCATGACTGATGCCCGACAGTCCGTGGATATGGGCAAGAACTCCTAGGATAGAATAAATAGGAATCGTTTACAAAATTTTACCTATTTTTATAATTATTACTTCTTAATGTAATTAAATAAGAGCATGGAGGAGTGGGTTTACTACTTTAATTCACCTTGTTTAACTACTAAATTTTGTAGTTCAAAAGTATGCAATCTTTATTTTGGTTAAATTATAAAAAGTAAATCAAATATTAGAAAATAGTATGATAAACTGTTACCTGTTTTACCTTATGTTTGTTTAGCAGCTTCAGTGAAGTATTTTCACATACATCCTATGCCTATTTGCTATAAAGCAGCTTTGAAAAGATATGATCCCTGTTAGATGTGGGTGACGGCAGAGATCTAAAATGGCTTGTCTAGGCCCTATAGTGAATTAGAAAATTGGTACTAGAACCTGCATCTTGTTACTACAAATTAGATGTTCACATTCAAACTGGAGAAATTATGGATATCGTATTTATAGTAGTAATTAAGTGTGTATGGAAAAAACTGATACTTCTTGAGCTGAATAATTTCAAAGACAGCTATAACCTTATACATAAATATTTTAAAATTTTGATTCAGTGAGAAGTGTAAAACTGAGCACGGGCAATGGAACAAAAAATTAGATGTCTTTTATCCTTTTCTATCCTAATGGTCTGTCTTTGTAATATTTTAAAAATAATGCTGACCTATAAATCTCTGCCTGTAACATCGTAGAGAACTTGTGGACTGGCTTTTCTCTGTCCTGAGTTGCACAAGAAGAGCAAATTTCCGCACTGCACAGCCCAATTGGAACTGCGGTCTGTGCAGCGAGCTCAGCAGCATGCAGCCCTGCACATGATGGGGAATGGCTTGACTGCCATGGCTGACCAATTATGCATGGCCAACATTTGTAACTTTAGCTTTACAGCAAGTAAACTGGTCATTGATAATAAAGGGGTATATAATAATGCTCTTGGAAATATAATAAAACATCAGCTAGCTTGGACTAATCCTGGGGAAGCGCAGAACAAATCAAAGAAAAAAATTAACTATAAGACCTTTGAGTTAGCTCCAGGTCCATCTGTGCAGTTTTATCATTTGCATAAATATTTAAGTACAGTAGTTGATCTATAACATTGTGTTATGCCCATTGGGGAATACAGAGATGAATAAGATAAGGATCCCCCTCGGGGAGCTTGTCTTTAATTATACTTATGCACAAATGATTTGCTTGTACTAAGTTGACCGATTTGCCAAGTAGAATACTATAAAACTAACGTCTAAAAAGTTGGTAGGAAGAATTTAGGGCTTCTAATGTACATTAGAAGTGTATATTATGAACTGTAACTTTGTAACTATTTAGTGCCTTCTATACAGAGAACGCTATACTTTAAAGTACTTTAAAATAACCCATTCTCTTTATTAGCTCTATGCATTCTTAGGTGGATGACCTAAACTCTCCTTTCTATAACCTTAATGATGACATTCAGCCTAAACACTCTAAAAGTTAGAGTCTGATTTCCTCAGATTTCAAATTAGAAAAGTTTATATTAATGAAGTTTAATTGTATTACTTAAATAAAATCTACCAAACATTAAATATCCTAAACTGGTTTGTATAAAGATTATTTTTTTCAATTTGAAAAAAAATTTTCTTCCATGTTTAATGGTATGTACGTTTGGGTAACTATTAGGTATCTGTCGCTGCAAAACAAATTACCCCAAAATTGAATGGTTTGAAATAACAATAATCTCTTGTCTCTGTTTCCATGGGTCAGAGCAGAGGTGGCTCTTCATTGCTGCACAATATCTGGGGCCTAAGGTAGAAAACTAAAGGCCAGGTGCTGAAATCACCTGAAGACTGATGATTCCCCCGTGGGACTGGCATCGATGCTGGTGTCAGGTGGGGGTCTAGCAGGGACTTTTGACTAGAGCATCCACAGGTGGCCTGTTGATGTGGCCTAGGCTCCCTCACAACCTGATGGCTGGCTTCTAAGAGCCAGCACCATGAGAAAGCTTGCATGCCTGGCAGAAGCTGTGTCCTTTTAATGACCTAATCATGGAAGTTACACAGTACCACTTCAGACTTTTTTTTTTCATTCTAAGTATGATACTAAGCTTGGCCCATCATTTGAAGAGAGGGGTGTCAACCAATTTGCATACATGTTCTAAAGCCACCACAGTAACCACTATTTTTAGGTTAACATACATCATTGCCTGTGAAAATTGGCCTTTTAACTAACAGTGTTCTAAGCTTTTTAAAAAGGGCTAGATTTTATTGGTGTGCTTTGAAAGATTCTTGTGTCTTTATTATGATGATTTGTTTTATTCTATAACTCCTAGTGGTTTTCTTCTTGACAGTTAACTTAAATTAGAGGGAATAGTGGTGGGTTCTCTTTCAATGCTGTGTAATTTTAATTTACATTTTGTGTTATTTTGCTATCAAGAAAGACATCTTCCTTTGGTATAATACTCCATATAATTGTTGGTTATGTGCTTATACTTAATATTGTATGTGATTTCCATAGATAAAACCAACCTGTAATTATGTAAATAATTCAGAACTGCTAGATTACTTTTATAAGTGAACCATTCTAAGAATTTTCAAAACCTTTGCCTAACTTTCACTGTGAAAATATCTAATTTTTGTCTTAAAGGACAGTGTTTTTATTTTCTTTATAATTATTTAAGGATCATGTGGGTGGTAATTCATGTTGTTTCCATAGTGGTCCTTCAGCATTCATTAGAACTACTAATTTCACTTGAAAGATTGTTTTCTAAAGGAAACTTAGATTTATTATGTTATCCCATATTTCTTTTTTTCCTTTTTACAACTCTTATATTTGCTTTTCTTTCCCTTAAGCTACCTGATTGTGGTAAACCACATTTTGTAAAAGGCAAAAGATTTATGCAATCTGAAGAGAAACCAGAGTAAACCACATAAGGTAAACCACATTTTGGATCAGAATTAGATGGCCTTCTTATTTACAGGTCTCTAAAATACCACTTACCACTCTAAAATAAAAAAATAATAATGTGTTATATGTACATTTATTTTTTAAAAGATTTTATTTACTATTTTTAGAGAGAGGGGAAGGAAGAGAGGTTGAGAGAGACATCAGAATATGGTTGCCTTTCACCTGCCTCCAGCTACAAACCTAGCTGGAGACCTGACTTGCAACCTGGTTATGTGCCCTGGCTGGGGAATTGAACCAGTGACCTTTGGGTTTGGAGGCTGGCACCTTATCCATCATGCCACCAGCCAGGGCTCTATATGTACATTTGAAATAATAAATGAAGCCTTATTAAAGTGTAAACCATTCAAAGACATTCAGACATTATATATGAACTTTGTCTTCTATCGGAGAAGTATTTAAGAGTAGAGGTAAGAATCTTGATTAAACAAGAAAAGGATTCCTTTAATGTGTCAACTCATCACATGATATCAAGTTATTTTTATCAGATTTTTTTTATAAGCTTTTAGAAAGTGAAAAATTAGAAAACCAGCTAGAAGAAGGAATGTATGCTCACTAGCAGCCAGATAAATGTGGCTATAACAAGATGGGAACAGGGAGTTAAAAGATAATTGGAACCTACCAGAAGCAACTGTGGAGAGAAGTTGACAGGAAAGATCTCTGGTTAGAGGCATTACTTAGGTAAAAACTGTTAGTAATGAATTAATTAATTAATCTCTTTTTGACTCCCCATTTGTTTATCTTCTTACCTGGAAGTATTATATGTCGTTTAAATTTTAGACTTGATTTGATAATGGTGTTATAAAATTAAGCAGAGCCAATGTCTCTTTCTAGCTCCCTTTGCCCACTAGTTATTTCTAACTTAACACTTGGCTTGACTTATCCCAGTATTGTTATCACTCCCTCATCTGCCCCAGTACCTGCCTCCTTTTAGCATTTACTACATGTGTTGTACGTGTATCACATTACTAAAGCACAGTGGTAGTTGTTATATTTTCTCCCTGATAAATTAAGCTTTTTAAGAAGGAGTATTGGGTTGTGTTCAAGTTTATAACTGTAGAATCCATCTTAGTATTTTGCCCATAGTATGTATACAATATACTCATATCATGAATTAAAAGGAATGTGCTTCTCACATTTACCTGTTTGTGGATGAGACTACTTGAGCTCAGTACAGGCCTGTATACTGAGCCGGCATCCTAACTCCTACTTGACAGGAGTCAGGATATAGGAATGTTTTCTTGAGAGAGCAGGTAATTTCCACTATATTAAAAAGGACTAGGTTCAACTTGTCATAATATTTTCTGACATCTAGTGGGGAAGCAGCTTTTGAATATGCTGAGTGCAGTTACCTTTGCTGGTCTTAGATCTATAGGTTGTTGATTCTGGAAATTTGGTCTACGGCCATACCACCCTGAACGTGCCCGATCTCGCCTGATTCTGGAAATTTGAATGCCAAGGTCCTGTGGGTGGTACATGGACTCCCTTTCCTGAATCGTGGGACACTCATGACTGTGCCTCTAAAGGGGTACTTCTTTATCTTAGAAGTACTGGCATCATATATTTCTGATAGCCACCCCCCAACAGTTTGTCCTCAGCCTAAGGGTTCTTCCTGTTGGTTCTAATGATTCCTCAAAGGGGTGGAAAAGCCAAAGGCAGAAATGTTGAGATCCTCTTCTTAGTAGTTATGTTTTATAGAGGTTTATTTATTTTTTTAAACTGAAATCTAAAAACTGAATGAGTCTCAGACAGCAGAGTAAGCTTTCCTATGAAAGTCAGGGGGAAAGTATGGGGCAAGAGGATTGTTTAATTGGGTCACCTAAGGATCATCTGATGTTCTAGGTCTGGGGCATTGGCAAACTGTATCTTGTGTGTCAGATCAAGCCCACCCCCTGTTTTGTGCAAATAAAAGTTTTATGGGAACACAGCTATGTTCATTCATTGTTTGCTGCCTGTGGCCACTTTCCTGCTAACAGTAGCAGAGTTGAGTAGTCTTGACAGAGAGCAAATGGCCTGAGATACAGGGTGGGGCAAAAGCAGGTTTAGTTAAATAATAGAATAAACTCTCATTCCTATAGTCACAATTGTAAACCTACTTTTGCCCCACCCTTTACTATTTGGTGAGCCCTTCTCTAAGGGAGGTTACTGACTCAGTACTTATTACTGATTAGGACCCAGTTCCTCTAAAGTTTGATGTTCTGTAACTTAGAGAAGGTTGAGACATTGTCAAGGATTTCTGTTTGGTGGTCAAGACAACTCCAAGAATCAGTTTTCTTCCCTTGGCAGGGCACTAATCAGTTTTGTGTCTGTCTCCAGTCTTACACAGCATTTTCCCCCCACTGAGTGCTTATCAATTTCTTGTGTTCTTTGAATCAGCTTTGCCTTTTTGCTGGCTTTCTTGTTAATGAATTAAATCTTTGACACAGGCTTACTGTGTATTTGTATGAATGTCCTTTATAATTTATAGAAAATTATACAGTGACTGCTTGATGCCTGGCTGTGTCAACAAATTTATGCTCCATATTGAGTTATCAACTTCTGCTCAGCCTCTGGTTACTCGTCTATTAAGTAAAGATAATTATACCCACATCTCAGTCAAACTACTTTTACCCATGTAGTAATATCCATTGGACAGTTTCATAATTACTTAAATTAAAACATGATGTGTTTAACATTTGTTAACTGCAGTGCACTAGTAACCATTGGCTGTTGCTTCTTGATAAAGTCTAGCCCTAGGGATTAAAAGCATACATAGAATTCCCATCAGGTATGAGTTGCAAACTAAGACTTGCTTCTTTAACTTTTACACTTAGAATATTCTTTTTTTTTTTTGAAGATTTTATTATTATTATTAGATTGAGGGGAAGGGAAAGAGGGGGAGACATTAGTGTATGGTTGTCTTTCACCTGCCTCTAGCTACAGACCTGGCTGGAGACCTGGCTTGCAACCTGGTTATGTGCCCTGGCTGGGAACCGAATGAGTAACCTTTGGGTTCACAGGCTGGCACCTTATCCACTGTGCCACCAGCCAGGGCACTAGAATATTCTTTAAAAAGCAAGTGGATAAAGGGATTAATTTGAAGTCCAACTATCCATCTGATGAATGTACTCAAAATGGAAGTATTTATTGTGTTAAGAGGAATATTCCATTGATAACTACATATTTCAAATCCTCAGGAAGTGGTTATGGATTGAAAATTTCTAGGCTATAATAATTACAATAGGAAGCAAATACCATACTACAGCTGTGTCTAGAATTTGGAAATAGTCATTGCCTTTTTTATTGAGGGAAAAAAGTAAGGGGTGATACTTCCACTAGAACTAAGAGAAAGAATGTATCTGTTGCTGAAATGGAAATATAAATTGTCTACTCTAGAGCAACATCAGTTCTTTCAAACTACACAGTTCTTTTTAATACTCCCAAACAAATTGTACTATGGAAACCTGATTTGAAAGGGATAATGACCACTGATCTGCTTACTCCCCACCTGCTAAGTTGAGGCGTATGTAAGGGTTGAAATATATTTATTGAATCAAGATCAAAAAAATATTTTACACATTTCTTGACAGCCCAGTCTAATTTTTTTGAACTACATTGGGTAGATTTTGCACAATAGATAAAATATTCTTTAAGCAGAAGCTAAAACACTTTGGGGAAGTTTTAACAATCCCAGAATTTATCCTGGTGAGGTGTGTACTCTGACTGTTCACTTTTGAGCTGTGTTGTCTTATGAGCAAGTGCCATAAGATCCCCATGTATACAGTGATTTCAAGTGATGTGGTCTACCTAAGATCATATTTGAATTACAAAATCAAAAGTGACAGCTCCTGTTGTCTCTTTAAATAAAAAGTCCATTCTTTTATTCATTGAATATTCCAAATGCCTTCCGGAGTATCTGATACATAATAGGTGGTTAATCAATATTGGTTGAATTTGTTAAATGAAGCTCCTATGAAAAAGATCTTTCCTTTGCCCACCACTGTGCCTTGAAAGGTTTCAGAAATAAAACAGCAGAAGCCCAGGTGAAAATCTCAGGTTAGAGTTTTGAATTAAGTAAGTGTAGTTGTGTGAAATGAGTCTGCTAAATCAAATAAAAGTGGAAAGGTTCTGTAACAACAACAGCTTCTGAGGTTAAAGTCTTGGGTTTTAACTCTTACCAGGATGATGAGACAAACTTTCAAGTGCTTTTTAATTTTTATTTGATCAGACATTTGAACTCTTGAGGAAGGCAAAGTGATTATTACTTTTAAGAATGCTGTCAGAATTGACTAAACGAAAGTTTTGAGGTATTACTAGTGGAGTGGGCACACTTTGACTTGGCACCCACCTTTACCCGTTTCTTTCTACTTGTGTGTCGGAGGGTGCACTGGCTCCTAAGCACACCTTTGTGGATGGAGGAAGGCTCCCTTCATTGTAGAGGGCAAAAGGAGGGTGGCCTCAGGAAGCTGACTCTCCTGGTTTTCTCTTTTTCCTCCACGAGGGATTAAAATGTCTAACTTGCACCAGTGCTCAGCCAACTGGCTGGTTGCATTTGTGCAGTAATCATGCACAGTCTTGGAGCTCTTTCACAGCCCCAGTGAAACCCTGTTCTTTGAGGGGCAGAGCCTCATCCTGATATGGTTAACGTGCACACCTCAGAATATCCACCATCCCACTGAGAAGTCAAACCAAGTGTCAGGGTAACAACTTTAACACAAGGCATTAGGTTATGAAACTACCTGTTGGCACTCGTGTCTCTGTTATTATACAGCTCTTCTTATGCCACAAATCCAGTTTTGTGGGCTGCCTACAGCCTTCCAAACCAAGTTATTTGGAGGGAGAGCAAAGGAAAAACTAAACAGGAAATAAGTAAGCCAACAGTCATCACCTAATGCAACTGCACAGAAAAGTTGAAAATATTTTAAGTGTTTTCAAAATGTTTGTAGATATCAAAGAGCCAAACCATCTGGGTGGAACATTCCATTAGTCTTATTTTTTTGTAGGGGCATTAATTTCGAACTGGAAAAAGCTCATCCCTGCCCAAGTTAACATACTTGGCAGTTAACACCTCATTCAGAACTCCCAAGCATGTTTAGTTCTAATTAATAATTAAACTTAGAAGTGCATGGCTATTAATATTTCTTGTTTAAATATTTGCCCATGAGCCTTGAAAAGGAGAGGAATCCTTCCTATTCCTTGGTGCTCACAAGTCCAGTCAAGATAGTGATTCTATTCTACATCCTCTGCTTCACCACTCCCTCTTTCACATCTTTTCTTTTTATTTTAACCCAGCTCCTTCAGGCCCTCTGATTCTCTGAGTGGCCTGCCTCCCCCACCCCCACTTTTCCCCTGACCCTACTCTTGTCTCTGTCCTCCCTTTTGTGTAATGTAGTACCTTTCCAAGGTATCTTCCCTCTCCAACCAAATATTAGCATTGAGTAATTAGCAGGCGAGAACTTATTAGTAGGACCCATTAGGATCTGAAAGAACTTTCAGTTTGGTCACTTAATAAACCTGGAGATGAGGGGCTATGATTCTGAAAAAGGAGGAGCCATCCGTGGTGTTTTGGGTCACCCTCTGAAGACTGAAGAGTCATCTGTAAGGTCCAGTGTTGGGACTGGAAAGGAGATCATGCCTCACCCAGGGGGAGGAGGATAGGAGAGTGGTAGTGGCGATAGGTCCATTCTAGCCAGTTGCCAAATATTGCAGGCCAGTATTTTCAGGTTTCTTTCTCAAAAGAAGGTAGGATCCAAATTTTTCTGTGAAGTATGGTTGTTATATGTTTGTAAGGATTCTAAGTTATTTTAGTTTGCCCTTATTAATATATGAGGTGAATAAAACAGCCAAGAGCAGGATATAGTGGGCCGCTACCTTGCATCATGTGGTCTGGAGATCCCTGAGAAGTGCATCAGTTGAGTCCTAATTATTAGAACTTTCATTATACTCAGAGGTCTCTGAAATGTCAACATGGCCCTCTTTCAGTGAATTTGATTTTTAAGGAACAATTGATTCACCTGTTAAGGGATTCTCTTGCCTTTGGAGGCTGGCCAGCCTGGGGTGAGCCTGTAGGTTGACTATGGACCAAAGCAGATCCCTGGCCCATCTGGGCTATCAGCCTGATTCTAAGGTGGCCTCTAGGCTACATGGGTTTCTGAAGGGTCTGTATTCTCTCTGGTCACCATGTGAAAAGGGCCAGTTGTGTCATGCAAAATTTATCCAAGTCTTGCTTTAATAGACCTTAAAAAACAAAAACAAAAACAAAAACCTTAGCCCTGGCTGGTAGCACAGTGGTTAAGGTGCCGGCCTGCGAACCCAAAGGTCGCAGGTTCGATTCCCCAGCTAGGGCACATAACAAGGTTGCAAACCAGGTCTCCAGTCAGGTCTGTGGCTAGAGGCAGGTGAAACGCAACCATACACTGATGTCTCTCTCCCTTTCTGTCTCTCTCCCTCTCTGCCTCTCTCCCTTCCCCTCTTTCTAAAAAATAAGGAAATAAAATCTTAAAAACAAAACAAAACAAAAAACCTGGATTAAAAGTATCCTCCATTAGGGTAATCAATTTGCAAACACTGTAGATCACTTCTCATTCCACAAGTGTAGTCAAAGCTCCATCATGCGGGATGTAAGTGACCTTGAGCCTCACAAGTGGTGTTCTCCCAACACTGGGCCCCTGCAGCTTCTGGCATACGTTGTGCAGTTTCCTACTGCATTTGCTTAGACTTGAAGCACCCTCCTGCCCCTGTGGGCCCAGCTAACTCTTGATGCTCTTTTCAGCATCTCTGGGAAGTCTTCTCTGAATTCCAGTGGATGCTAAATGCCCCTTTCTGGGTCCCCCAGGATATAGTGTCACCTTAGCATTTACCATATTAGAATGCATTGAGATCAGCTGTTGGTGTTTGTTTTTGTCACTAAGCCATTAGCATGCTCTGTGTATGAATGGCACTGCCAGAGCCTGGTGCCTGACACGCAGTAGGCAGTCAACAGGCGCTTGTACTAAATGTGGGAAAATGGAGTGGGCATCTTTATGCTAGGGGGATAAGCCATGTGAACATTAAAAGCAAAACAAAAAAAGTAATCTCATAAAGTTCTAAATATCCCAGACTCAGGAAGGAGTTATAGTGTGCATGGTACTTGTCTCTGGTTTAGACATGTGTTTTGCCTTGGAATCATTTAAATGTGTTTCATAGTAACTTGTAGCTAAGGATTTTTTTTTTTTTTTTTTTTTTTGGCCTTTTACCCTATTTTGGAAGGGCAGCAACTTCTGATCTAATATGTGTGACCTTGGAAGAGGAAACAAGGGAGTATGGAAGATAATATCCATTTATTCATTTAATGAATATTGATTGAATATGTACTAGATGCTAGGAACTCAGCAAGGACTAACCAAAACAATTAAATCCCTGTCCTTATAGCTTATTTTGCAGTGCCAGTGGGGGAAATAGAAAATACATGAAAAACGGGATACCTTGAGTGGTGCTAAGTGCTTTGGAGAGCAGTGAGGCAGAGAGGAGGATGTTGGGGTAGTCCCCGACGTAGAAACGTTCCAGGGTAGACAGAGCAGTGGATGCCAGGGGGCGTTGGGAGGGTGGTCAGGAAAGTCAATGAGTGGAGAAGGGTAGTTTCCATATGGTGAGGCCCTGTTAGGCCACAGCAAGGACAGCAGGACTCGGCTTTACTTTTGTGGGATGGAAGCCTCTGGAGGGTTTTGAGAAAAGCAGTGCAATGCTCTGACTTAGCAGACACACAGCTTTATGCGCTAGGTGTTCACATGAACTACCTCATTTAATCTTGTAAAGTACCCTGTAAGGCATGGATATTATTTTGCAGGTAAGGACTACACAGCCTTTTCCAATGTCAAAAAGCGAGGGAGCCAGGAAGACAGCCTCTGTGAAGTCCTAACTTCATCCTCTGTAAAATAGGAATGATACCTGTAAACCCTATACAATTATTGTGAAAATCAAATGGTAAAAAAGAGCCCAGCAAAATGCTTAAGGAACTCAATACCCATCTTCTTCTTTGTCATAAGGTCATGCACACAATGACAAAGTCAACACTAGATAGAACACTTCTGCCTTTAGAGAGCCTGAAATAGGCACATTCATGTACTTTGTAGATTTTGGTTTCCTTGTCTCTTCTTTTCCCCTACTACCTTTTGGTTCAGTTTCCTTATCTATATGTTGAGCCTGTTGGACTGCCATCTGAGATGAGGTCCAGTGAGAAAGGCCTATATTGGCTCTGCATTGTCCTAGATCTCTGCTGTACTACTCCTTTGACAACCCATGCAGGGGTGTGCACACTGGGGAGCATCATCAATCTCCAGTGGTTTGAGAGGTGTGACACTAGATTGGTCAGGATAAATGCCAATGCCACAATCAAGTCCGTGTCAGTGGTTTTGCAGATGGACCATGGCCAAGTGCGAAAAGGAAGATCTTTGAGTTTCAGAAGATGAATGCAGAAGACAAAATGTCACTGCTTCTCAAGCACCGCTGGAGTGATGCTGCTTCTTGGATATTATCCTTATTACTTAATAATTACCTTCTGACCTTTACTGACTGACAGTTGTGGGTCTATAAAATAAGGATTCAAGAATATTACCATTATGCAGTTGCCTAGAAACAGGGCCTAAAATACACCTGGCTTTAATAGAAGAGCTAAAATTAGTTTTCATTTTTTGGCATCGTATCTCTCTTTCTCTCCTTTCTCCTCCCCCCACCTTTTTCTTGTACCAACCATGAATGGCAATAGAATTTCTCACTAATCCTTTCTGAACAGTTTGAAGCCAAGTTACTGAACATCAAGAGAATTTTCCATCATGGGAAGCTTTAGCAACACTAACGTGGTGTTACGAAACCTAACCCCTAGCCCACTTACATCTAGTATGTATAGAGTCGGTATCATCAAATCACTGAGCACTCACTCTGAGGAAGCTTTGGCCAGCATTACTGAGAATGCTAGGAGGAGACATTATTTGCCTCTTCATTAAGGCATGTTTTAGTACAGTTTGCCAAATAACTTCAAACAATTACCTGACCCATAAAAATTTCTATTCACCACTCTAACCCCTTTTCCAGGATTCAGTTACTCTGCTCCTTCTACCTCTTATCATTGCAGTGTCCAGTTAGTCTATACCTCCTAGTACATGTTGCAAACACAAACCTTTATAACCTCATAAAAAAGAAAGGAAAGCCCTAACCAATGTGGCTCGGTTGGTGTGTGCACAGGAGGCAAATGATTGATGCTTTTCTCCTGAATCAGTTTCTCTCCCTTACTCTCTAAAAACAATGAAAAAAGAAAAATATCCAAAGGTGAGGATAAAAAATCAAAACAAAACAAAACAGGAAAATCAGAATATATCCCACGTCTTTGTGTCTACTGTTTGCTGTCTACCACTGAACATATTCTGACTTGTAGTGATGCCTGTGGTGGCAGAGGTCACACTGTCTCCTTAGTTCATGAGTCTGGAATCCCCGAGGCCAGGGCAGTGTAGAACCTATACTGACTAGTCAGACATTCTGTGGAGGTTCAAGGACTCAGCTCAGCTAGCGAAGGGATAAGGATACTCCTTCAAATAAGAATTGGTCAAGATGCAGTTCCCATTGCCGGGCCTCACCTCCAGGCTGTTTCCAGACCTGCCTAATAAGAAGAACCATCTGCTGGCTTGTTAAAACGACTCTTTCAAAGCCTGTGCCCCACAGACTGATGGAGCAGTCCTAGTGTAGAACTTTGTAAGTATCTTTCACAAGCACCCGGGTGATTCTTAGAAGGCAAGTTTAGGAAACAGGCCAACAGGGTAGAATCCAGGAGCCTAAACTGCACACAAAGCTTCCTGTGACTTTGTTTCTTTCTAATCCCACCTTCTCTTGCTCACACTTTTGGTCCAGACATAACACATATATGTACTCCCCTGTAGCAGGACTCCAGGCTTTTGCTTGTGGCTCCACCCACCACCCTGAGGACGAGCATCCTCCTCACCCAGCTTCCTGTGCTTTAAAATTCAATTCAGGAATCACCTTGTGTACATGGAGTGCCCTGTACTCCTGCTACTAACACAGGAACAGCACCTACCCAAATACATTACCATTACCGGCTTATTTCACTTCTACCCCATAGTAATCAGTTTGAATGCAAGGGACCTTGCGTGTTGTACGTCGGTGTATACTTCATACCAAAGTCTGCAAGAGGACCTGGCCTGTGCTAGGTGGTCTGTAACTAGCGCTTCGCTGCTGAGGCAAAACACTAGATGGAACTTCAGTGCTGAGTCCTTCGTCTCTGCAACCCCCAGCACCTGGTGCAGTGCCTGTCATTTGAATGTTAGCTGAATGAATCATTGAGAAATTTGACGTTGTAGCCAGGCTTGGGTCCCTCATTCCCTGCTGGGGGCTCTTAGCTGAGGGAGGATTAAGCAAACACAATTTTGAAAGCAAAAGAGGATCCAAGTGGGGGAGAACCATGGAAACTGAAAAAAGGGAGAGCAGGGGATGTGCAGGGAGGAAGAAGTCGGGAAAGCTGCTGGAATGAAGGGAGTGCTGATTGTTTCTATACAACTGAATTTTTGTTGGTAGTTTCCGAAGAGAGCCCAGGGCGCTCTCGGGCCATCTCCACCCTCTACCCGCCCTCCTAGCGCTGTGCGCAACCCAACCCGCAGCTAGCAGGGGGCCGGTGCTGCTGCCTAGGGTGCGGACGCTGGAGTCAGAGCGCCAGGCCGGTCTGGTTCCACCCCACTGAGCTTTTCTGGGGCAGAATGCTGAGACATTTTAGGCCTGCAGTCTCCTCATTTATAAATGTCTATATGAATAGCCCCTCATCATAAGGCTGTTGTAATTAAATATGGTCATTCATACAAAGTACTTAATACAGGGTGGCACCTAGTAATTAGTTGTAGTGCTAGGCATTGGGTACAGTATATATTAAATAGGAGAGTGACTAAGAGCACAGGCTTTGGACTAACATAACTGTAGTTTAGCTCTACCACCTCAGGCAAGTTACTTCTCTGAATGGTAAGCATAAAGTGGGGAGAATAGCTAGTATTTATTGAGCACTTACTGTATGCTGAGTACTTTTCATTCACTAGCATATATGAACTACACATCTGTTCAATGAGTATATTACTCTCCTATACCCATCACCCAATTTCAACAAGTATCAAGTCCTAAGTGATCACTGTTTTATCTATAATCCCTTCTCCCAATTCCCTTACCTCCCGCCCCCACATGGGTGTTTTCAAGAAAACCCCAGATAGAATTTCACTTCACCTGTCAACATGTTTTATAGCACTTTGGTGGCTTCACCACATCTGGATTTATTTTAATCTTAGTGAACAATCTTGGCTCTGGACAGGAAGCGCAGTGGAACAACTCACCTGCTGTTGCCCTCCTTGTCTTTCAACTTTGAACCACTCTTCTTAGCCCCCTGATGAGCGATACCATTGCGACTGCAGGTGGCGCTGGAGTCAGAAAAAGAGGTTAAGTTCCCTGCTTGCCAAGTGCAGAGGTCCCGGCAGACAGGGAGTGTATAGCATGCAATGATCTCTTTTTGCCTTGGCATTGTGAAGAGAAACTGGAAAAGAATGGCTGGGGCGGCTGTTCCAGGTCACAGTCAAGCCAGAATGTCCCTGTATAAACCTGCTCCTGACCTAAAACTGGGCACATGGCACGTTGCCACAAGTGCTTAGAGGAAACCAGGATCTCTTCTGGGGACTGACTGTTCTGAGGCCGCTGATACCTCTTTACAACTTGTTTCCTTTAAGTAATAACAATGAGCTGCTAAGCTGCTGTGCAGGCAGACTGGCACAACAACCAAATAACCACTTTGGCTAAATTGTCACTTGGTCCTGTTGTATCAGTCTATCATTTTGGCTAACTTGTCGGAAGTTCTTTACATACCAAACCTGAAAGAACTCCAAAATACCTGAGATCTCTAGTGAGCAGAAAACTGTCCTGAATATTTTTCCTTCTCTTAGACATGGATATCTTTGCCATGCTGAGACTAATGTGCTGTTTAAAAGTTCCTTTTCTTCTTTTTCTCTTGTAGCTCACATGGCTACTGGAGAAGTTAGCTTTAAATAAATTGGTTCACCACTCCTCCAAAACAAAGATCAATCCTTGTATAAAAGGAAACATGGTCAAGCTGCAACTTGTGAATTCTCTTTATAGGTTATTATCAGTTCCTCTTGAACAAGGTCTAACCCTGGTGGAATCTCCTAACATATTCTTTGCGATAGCTATAAGGCAAACCTAAGGTAATGCTGATGCTGACAATATTCCTATTGCAATGTAATTTCTAAGGGAGGCAGTATTATGTAACCATTGCATCAGACAAAAACCACCTCTGGCCCTGGCTGGTGGCACAGTGGATAAAGGCTGGCCTGTGAACCCAAAGGTTGCTGGTTCGATTCCTGGCCAAGGCAAACATAACCAGGTTGCAAGCTAGGTCTCCAGCCAGATTTGTAGCTGGAGGCAAGTGAAAGGCAACCATACATGAATGTTTCTCTCCCTCTCTGCCTCTTTCCCTTCCCCTCTCTTTGAAAAATAATAAATAAAATCTTTTTTAAAAATTGAAAAGAAAAGAAAAAAAACACCTCTGGTCTTTCTATCTATGGGAAGGCTTCTCTTTCCTCCTTGATAATGAGTGGGAGATTGTCAGTGGTGAACAGGCAAGTCCCGTACTGCTTTCTCTTCATTGCAGAAAAGTTTTGATGTCAGCCCTTGGCACCGATGGGAAACCCGTATATCTCTGGAAGGAAAGCTTGCTTATCTGCACTCTGCCTAGGGGCTGGTAGAGGTTTCTACACCTCTGTGCCTGCATTCCAAGTACCTTAAACAAGTAGGTGTTAAAGTTCTCATTTAGAGGGGTTACTAAGATGCCTGTTTCAAGATGTCATTAATACATGTATTTACAGAAAGGCTGCTCCCACTGCCTTGTCTGTGAGCTTGGTTTTGAAACTGAGTCTTTATGACTTTGGTTAAATTTAGTTTTAAATCCTGACTCAAAATCATCTCTCTCTCTCTCCATTTCCATAGACATATTATGAAGCTGGAAAAGTCAGCATTTGTGCTATTTTTGGCCCTGAGGTTTAGATAGTTATCTTTACATAACATATTAACATAACATAATAGCATCCATTTTACTGCCCATGGAGGCCCACTGTCAAATTTCTACCAATTTTTATGGGCCCTCCCATGGTCCTGTGTTCTTGGCTCCACACATGTTGGTTTGACTTTATCATGGTAATCAAAACATGACAAATTTCAACAGTTGCTAAACATATACACATCACAAAAATATAAGCACATATATGTAACTTTATGACCTTACCGAAGATATGGGTACTGAAGTCAGTACATGCCAAATAATATTTCAAGAATCTATTTTGTGGAGAGATACACACCAATTTTGTGGATTGGGAGATTCAATATTGTTAAAATGCCCAGTCTCCCTAAACGACCAGTCAAAATTTCAGGAGGCTTTTTATTTTAAAGAAATTGACAAATTTAACATGCATATGGAAATGCAAAGGACCTAGAACAGTGATGACGATTTGAAGAATAAGAACAAAGTTTGAACACTTACACTACCTCAGTTCAAGATGTATTACAAACCCACAGTAATGAAGACATTCTTCTGTTGATATACAGATAGTTGTATGGGTCAATGAAACAATAGACAGTTCACATATCGTATATCGTCAGTTGATTATGACAAAAGAACAAAGGCAATTCAGTGGAAGAAAAACAGTTTTTCAACAACTGGTGCTGGAATGATTAGTATTTCTATGCAAAAATATGATCCATGATGCATACTTGTTCCATGTGCAAAAATAAACTCCAAATGGGTTAAAGATCTACATGTAAAACCTAGAAGTGTAAAACTTCTAGAAGAAGAGATAGAATAATATTTTTGTGACCTTGAATTAGGCAAAGAATTTTTTGGCATAGTCTAAAATGGGAAGAAAAAAAAAAAGGATAAATTGGACTTTGTCAAAATTAAGATGGAAGAAAATTTATATGGAGCCAAAAATGCCCATGAATAGCCACAGCAATCTTGAGAAAGAAGAACAAGGTAGGAGGAATCACAATACTGGACATCAAACTATTCTACAAGGCTACTGTCATCAAAACAGTCTGGTACTGGCATAAGAATAGACATATAGATCAATGGAACAGAATAGAGAACACAGAAATAAACCCAGGACTCTATGGTCAACTAATATTCAACAAACAGGGAAGGAACATAAAATGGAGTAAAAGCAGTCTCTTCAACAAGTGTTGTTGGGAGAACTGGACAGCAACATGCCAAAAGATAAAACTAGAACACCAACTCACACCATACACCAGAATAAACTCAAGATGGATAAAGGACTTAAACATAAGCCGTGTCACCATAAAGGTCCTGGAGAAAAATATAGGCAGTAAAATTGTAGATATCCTACACTGAAATATGTTTATGATACTTCACCAAGGGTAAAGGAAATAGAAGAACAAATCAACAAATGGGACTATATCAAATTGAAATGTTTCTGTTCGGCTAAAGAAAACACCAGCAAAGTTCAAAGGGAACCAATTGTATGGGAAAACATATTTGCCAATGATACCTCAGACAAGGGTTTGATCTCAAAATATATATAAAGAACTTATGGGACTCAACACCAGGGAGACAGACAGCCCAATTAAAAAATGGGCAAAAGATCTGAACAGACAACTCACTGAGGAAGATATATAAAGGGCCCAGAGGCATATGAAAGAATGCTCAATATCACTGGCCATCAGAGAGATGCAAATTAAAACCACAATAAGATACCACCTTACACCTGTCAGAAGGGCAATCATCAACAAATCAATAAACAAGTGTTGGTGAGGACGTGGGAAAAAGGGAACCCTTGTGCACTGCTGGTAGGAATGCAGGTTGGTGCGGCCACTATGGAAAACAGTATGGTGTTTCCTCAAAAAACTAAAAATGGAACTGCCTTTTGATCCAGCCATTCCACTACTAGGACTATACCCAAGGAATCCTGAAACACCAATTCATAAGAACCTATGTACCCCTATATTCATAGCAGCGTTGTTTATAATAGCTAAATGCTGGAAACAGCCAAAGTGCCCATCAATGGATGATCGGATCAAAAAATTATAGGCCTTCAGTGGTCAGGGGAAAAAG
>PVIW01005862.1:0-97827 GCA_004026585.1 Noctilio leporinus | reverse complement strand
GGTTGCAGGCCTTTGTTTACCATGACTTGAAATACTTTTTGCCATTCCCTTCTGGCTTGAATTGTTTCTGTTGAATAATCATTTGATAGCCTTATTGGAGCCCCTTTGTATGTTATTTGTCTTTTCTCTCTTGATGCTTTTAGGATTCTCTCTTTGTCTTTGAAATTCACCATTTTAATAATAATGTGCCTTGGTGTTGTCTGTTTGGGTTGATCCTCATTGGGACCCTCTGTGCTTCCTGAACTGGATTCATGTTTTCACTCATCATGTTAGGGAAATTTTCTATCATGACTTTTTTGAACAGGTTTTCCATTCCTTGTTTCTCTTCTCCTTCTGGTATCCCTATGATATGGATGTTGTTATGTTTCATGTTGTCCTGCAGCTCTATTAACCCCTCTTCAGTCTTCTTCAGCCTTTTTTGATTCTCTTGTACTGTCTTGGTGTATTTGTCTACATTATCATCCAACTCACTGACCTGGTCCTCTGCTTCCTCAAGCCTACTGTTGAATCCTTCTACTGTATTCTTCAATTCAGAAATTGTATTCTTCATTTCCTCCTGACACTTATTGATAGTTTCCATGTCCTTTTTCAAGCTGTTGTAGCTCTCAGTAAGTTCCTTGTAACTTCCCTGGAGTTCTTTGTAATTTCCCTGGAGTTCTTTGTAGTTCTCCTGGAGTTGTTTACAGTTTTCTTTGATGTGGCTGAGCTCACTGAGCTTCTCTATCATCATTCTTTTGAATTCCTTATCTGATATTCTAGGTGCCTCTGTTTCATTTTGTGTTCTTTCTGGGGATTCTTCCTTTCCTTTTGGTAATGAACTGATTCTTTTTTTCCCCATTTTGGGTGTCTGTACTTGCTTGCTCTTTATTTATTTATTTATTTATGTTCTTTCCTTGGGTTAACCTGCTTTGCTTCCTTGCCTTAGTTGAGCCCCCTTCTGTGATAGGAGATTTGTGGAGTTCAGTGTTGCCGTCTCCCAGATTTTCTCCACTTGCTGTTCTTGGTGTGTTCTTTATTTGGGCTGTCTGGTTCTATTCTGGGCCTGTGGGCTTTTAGCAGAAACAAAAACAATAACAAAAACAAATAACACAAAACAAAAAACCAAAACAAAACCAAAAAAA
This sequence comes from Noctilio leporinus, assembly GCA_004026585.1. Lineage (NCBI taxonomy): Eukaryota > Metazoa > Chordata > Mammalia > Chiroptera > Noctilionidae > Noctilio > Noctilio leporinus. The sequence continues at coordinate 96,706 of PVIW01005862.1, read as the reverse complement.
ACAACAACAACAAACAAAAAACAAAAAACCAAACCAAACCAAACCAAACCAAAAAAAAAAAAAAATGCAAAAGGAAAAAAGAAATAAAAATGATAATAAGAAGAAAGGGTTTAGATGGCTCTTCACCCTTAATAATCCCTGACTGATCCAGATGGAGCCTGGACCTGAGGGCTTTTAGCAGAGGAAAAAAAGGAAAGAAAAAAAGGGAGAAAGTCACAAGAGAAAGAGAAATCAATATTAATAAAGAAAAAGTTTAGGTGTCTGTTAACCCTTTATGGTCTCTGTTTGGTCCAGGTGGAACTAGGACCAGTGGGTTTTATCAGGGAGAAAAGAAAGGAGAAAGAAAGAAAGAAAGAAAGAAAGAAAAAAAAAGGAGGCGGGGAGAAAGTCACAAGACAAAGAGAAATAATATTAATAAAGAAAGGTTTTAGCTGTGTGTTCCCCCTTTATGATTTCTGACTGGTCCAGGTAGAGCCAGAACCTGTGGGCATTACCAGGAAGAAAAGGAAAAGAAAAATTAAAAAAAAAAGAAAAAAAAAAGAGGAAGGAAGAAAATAATAAAGAAAGGGTTTAGAAAGGCTGGGGAAGGGAGGAATACTTAGATTGAGAACTGGGAATGCGTTATAGCCACAGAGTGCGTAGACTTTAATTCGAGAGTAGCGGGAGGATCTTGGGTATTCAGGTGGATTGAGGTATGGGGGGGGGGATTAAGAATATGTGAGAAGTAACTTTTGCAAAGGATATGTTGGGGATTAATAGTTCATATTGCTCTCGGTATAACTCAGGTGCTTGAGATTGGCATCAATCCCTTTCCTGAGGTTGCCTCTTTCTCTTGGTCAGGACTTTACAGTCTATAGTCTATATTCTAGCTGGTCTTGGTGCGTGGCAGGGCCTCTGATTGTCATAGTAGGGCTGATTCTGAGTGTCCACCCACAGGTAGGTTGGGCTTTCCACAGCCTGGCTTGGTTTTAGGGCGGCCGGTGTTCTGGAGCCCGCAGGGTGCCCCCTTCCACTCCTAGAGGAGGTTCCTGCCCAGGACGAGCACCCAGCACCCATGTAGGGCAGCCCGCAACTTTGCTGGTTCCTGTGATGACTGGCCCCACCCCCGCAGTTCCTGGAGGAGGCCACCCCTGTCAGTCAACACTGTCCAGGGTCCGCCTACACTGTCCCGCCCTTCCTGGGTGGGCACCACTCCTCCAAGCCAACTAGCTCTCCAAGAAGTCCTTTAGGTGGCCTCTGTGATGAGCCCCTCCCAGGCGTGGGCGTTGCGGCCTTTGTCTCCGGCAATGGCGGGTCAGTTGCCCCTGCTACTAGTTCCAGGCTGGCTGGCTTGCCATTTGGAGCTTCTGTGGAGCCTGGGGGCCTGTGTGGTTGCGCAGGGCTGGGCCTCCCTCCTCGCAGGGTCTTCTAGCTGCTGTTTCCCAGGTGGCCCGGCAGCGCCGTTTTTGGCCCTCTTGCAGCCCTGGCTGGTGCACTTCCAGCTCCACTGCTCCGGCTTCCCACAGGACTCTTCTCCTCTGCCTCTAGCCCTGCACAGAGCCTCCTCTCCCTGTTGCCGGAGTGAGTCTCTCACCCAGTCCCTCTCCTACTGTCCTGCTGGCCTCCTCTCCCTCTGGGCTGTGCTCCCCTGTGTAAAGATGTTGCCTGTTCCAATTCCTAGGGTCCTGAAGAAGTCTCAGGCTCCCTATCTTGTCCTCCAGCTGCTTAGGTACTCGAGAATACCATCAGCACTGCTCTCTACTCTGTCGCCATCTTCCCGATCTCTGCACTGCATTCTTAATGTTCATTCAGATGGTCATTATACTTTTACTTACACTCTTGTGCACTTTTGGCATTTACCACATATAACAAATGTCGAAGCACAATGCATTTGTAAATGGGTGAATATATTTTATGGGATTTTGTACAGTACTCTGTAAATGCATACTAACATTACTACATCAGTAACTTTATCAAAATGTCTGTAAAGTAGCTTGAAGTCATATTCAATAACCAGGGTTGAGGGTACATTCATTTCTTCTTTCACTCAAAATTACTTTTGAAGTGCGTGTTACATTATATATTTAGTTACTTACCAAATGCACATTGATGATTCAAACAAAGCATGGCTTCTGCCCTTACAGATCTTATGGTCTAGTAGGGGAAAGATAATAAAGAAATGAAGTAGCAAGTTCCTGTATGCATTGGTCAAGGTGGGTCAGATTATGCCATGATGATGACTTCATACCACTAAAGCTGTTTTCCTCACTCATGCAATTTGCTCAGTATAAGTCTACAGGAAGGGGCTGCACATTATTGTCATTCAGGGACTCAGGCTGACAAAAGCTTCATCTTACCACATACTTCCTACACTATCCGCAGCAGTGGGAAATGAATGTGGCAAATCCCACAGTGGTCTTAAAGTTTCTGTTCACAAGTTGCTCATATCCCTCCTACACATGTTTCATTATGAAAAGGAAGTCACATGGCCATACCAAAATTCAAATAGAGTACAACCTCACAATGTGTATGGATGCCAGGAAGTCAAAAATAAGAATGACTACCATGATATAAAATTTTAATGAATAAGGTGTAGAGAAAGAGACCCTAGTGGTAGTAGAGGGAAAGGGACACCTTACATGAGTTGTCTGAAAATTCTCTTGAGACATGAATAGATAAGAAAAATTTAATCCAATTATGACAGGATTCTTTATTCTAACATGGGTTAAAATTCTCAGACTGGCAAGAGCTAGACAATTACAAGGAACAGGAGAGAAGTCAACATGGTTGAAGCATGGTGAGTGAGAAGGGCTGGTATGAGACTTAGGGTTTTATATGCCACAGTTAGGAAGGTGAAGCCAGGAAGGGCTTTAGGTCGGAGAGTGGAATCATCTGATTGCTGGTTGCTATGTGGAATGTGGTGGTGCTGCTCATGAGTGAGAACTGTAATGGTACAGCATTGTTAAAAGGAAGAAAACATACCAACAGTAGAGACAGGAAAGAAACAATATATATATTTTATGGCAGAAACAATAGGACATTCAGAAGGAGTATCTGTAAAAGTTAAGGGAAGATCTGACTCAAGCATGACTCTTAGGTTTCTCATCTGAGCTATTGTGTGGGAGGTGATATCAATTAGCAAAGCTGATTAAGATAGGAAAAGTTGGGTTTTGTTTGATTGTTACTTTGCTTGTTCATTTTTTTTTTTTTTGGTTGGCTGGCTGATTGGTTAGTGAGGGTGGCTTGTGAAAGTTTAAGAATTTGATTTCAAATTTATTTTAAGAAAGCTATGAGACATTTAAATGCAGATCAAACAGAGAATTGAATATTCACATCTGGAGTCTATAGGAGACATCCTGGCATATATTTGGGAGTTATCAGCATATATGGAGTAATTAAAGCCAAGAAAGTGGAGTTATCTCACTCTAGGTAACTGAATTTAAGAACAAGAAAAGGGCTCAGGACAGAGTCCTGTAGAGCTCTGATATCTAGAGGTCAATACAGGATGAGCAGCCAGGAGAATCTGAGGCGGCCAGAGACAAAACAGTGTCTTTTTGTAGAATCAAGAGAAGGCAGTAATTATGGAAGGAGTAATAAACTGTATCACATGTTCCTAGAAAGTCAAATCAAATTTAAGGACAGACAAAATAACACTGAATTCATTCATTCATCCATTTACCCATTCAATGTGGGACAATCCTTCTGATTGTTTCATTTTCTCATCTGACCAATATTTGCCTACTGTGGACCAAGAGCTGTTCTAGCCATAGTTTCAGCCCTCCTGAAGGTTACATTTTGTTGGAGCATACAAACATTAAACAAGGAGACAAGATAGTTTCAGAGAGTGCAAGTGCTATGAAGAAAGGTAAATGTTATATACAGCGTATTATTAACCCAATTGGTTTAGGTTTAATAATAGACAAGGGACATCAAAATGCCTTGTAGCATGAGATTATAAACAAAATCTGTTTTTCCTTGAGTTGAGTGATAGAAGCTCATTTGGTTTAAAACTTCAAAACAATATAAGCAGAAACGATAGTGGAATGTATGTTCACTGACTAGAATGAAAGGCAACACTTCTAATGGTCCTAGCACTGGTGCTCTGGTGCTCACTCTGTGAGGAAAAGAAAGTATGGTTGGGGACGGCAGTGCAAAGCATATAGCAGAACTCTCTGAATACTTCTAACTATGTAGTGTGTTTCCACCATATCTCAAGAACTGTGGGCTTTTTCAGATTGATGTTAATATGTTTTCTAGCAAATAATTTCTGAGAGAAACAAATATATTTTCTGTGTCATCTTTAGCTATGCTCCATATAATTAAGGTGTGTTGCCCTAGACAGTGTGGCTCAGTTGTTTGGGCATTGTCCAGCAAAATGAAAAGTCACCAGTTTGATTCCTAGTCAGGCCATATGCCTGGGTTGCAGGGCAGGTCCCCATTGGGGGTTTGTGAGAGGCAACTGATTGATGTTTTTCTCTCATGTGGATGTTTCTCTCCCTCTTTCTCCCTTCCAATCTCTCTCCCTAAAATAAATAAACAAGATATTAAAAAAGTGTGACAACTGTCTATATTTATGTGTTCCAAAAAAATGTCATCTGTTCTATACTCTGACCATCTCCATGTTCCAAAATAGCTGTTTCAATCCCTGCTCCAGAAAAGGCCATTCAGTTTGCAAAGAACCTGGACATGCAAGGGACGGAGATGTGATGGTGAAGTAGCCTATATTTTCTCCTTTCATGGATCAAGTTTGCAAAACTTTTCCAATGATTACCAGGCATGAGCATGTTTTTTCAAAAACCTCACACTATGCAAGGGTTTTCCTGTAAGACAAAGCTGGTATTCCTGGAGCCATCTGTGCTACATAGCAAGGGATAAAACAGCAGAGCTATTTTAGGATGCCTACCCTAGACCACTACCTGAGAGCTGTTGGGTTTTGAACTCAAATCTGTACCAGTTAAAACTATTTCCTTTATTTAAAATAAGAATAAAAACAATACTTATTTTCTTCAGAATTGAACAATTATAAATTCTCTGTTACCTGTTCTATTATTATTGCCTATAAGGTAGAATACAAACTATGTAATTTCTGGAAAGATATTAAGAGATATCCAGTCCTCCCAGGCAAGAGCAGAACATTGGGAAGCTTGTAAGGAGAACATGAATGGGGCCTTGCTAGGATAAACATGCTCCAGGGAAGGTCAAAGTCATTGACTCCTCTTGCTTCTCTTTATGTTTTCTCCATACCACATCCTCTCAAGTAACAATGCTATCTGGAGGCTGAAGTATTTAAGTGAGGCTAATTAAGAAGTGATTTCTATGCCCTACATATGTCTTTGAAACATATATAGCTTTAAAATGATCTTAAGTTATCCATTTGCCTGTCTCCCATGATGGCTTCACAATCATCATAATTTTTCTCAAGTTCCAGAGTCTTTTTATTAAGTTATCCCAGAAACTCAAAGGAATATGTACAATGAATTGAAATCTTAGCATGAGGCATTGAAGTTTTTCCATTTCACTTAAGACCAAATCTGCATGTACCTGTGGGGAACTATGAAAAGAATGAAGTTGCCATCAGTCTTTCCTTTTTTCCATGTCCTCATAGCTGACAGCTCTCGGCTAGTTCCTTTGCATACGTGCTGTCATTCCATCCCACCTGTGAGAAAACCATAGCCTAGACTCATTTTATATCTCGTGCTATAGGTATAAGTGACCATGTGGTGAATGTCATAAACTCAGCCACACACCAGGAGAAGGAGAGAAAACCACTACAAACAACAGAGGTTATTTCTGTTAGTTTTGTAATACACTAGTGACCTGTAGTGTGAACTTCAAGCAAGGAGAGAAGGGTGCCATATCAAACAAGGCAGAACATTTATGAAGACCTTAGACCAATAAGATAGAAGCCAGCCTCTTGTCAAATATTTATCTGTCATCTCAAAATCACCTATTTGAATTGATCAATATTCTATAGGGCAGTAATGATAAAATTATAAACAATTTAATCAATATTTACATTTATCTAAAGTCATATACTTTAAGTAAGTTCCTCTGCTAAATAAGGAGTGAGGGTATCCCACTGCCTTAAAATCTCTTCTCCAAACTAAATGTCTCTTTCCATCTTCTCAGGTGTGAAATTCTACCAAATCAAGATTCATTTGGGTTAACAAGCCCATTTTGAAAGGTAAATAACTCTAAGAGAATTAGTTTAACAATTAAATCCTTTATGGAGAGTGCATAGTGCACCGGCTGCCTTAAATTACTTCCCTCCTCAACTTCAGTTGCCATATCCCCAGAGAAATGAGTACTTTAACAGCCAAGACTTAGAAAATAGAAGAGCAGTTTTGGATCCTGAGGAGAAGGGCTTTAGGTAAAGACAGGCTTAAGTCAGACTTAAAAATGGAGCATTAGAGCAGCCCGAGAGAGGCACAATGAAGTAAAGAGAGGAGTAAAGAAAAACATGAAGGCCCTAAAAGCAACAGGTTAATACTTCAAAAATCTGTTCTGGTCTAGGCATGGTCCCAGTTTTGGTGTTATATTGCCTCCTGACTATTCAGCTATGAAAAGATAATAATATAACAGTTTACACAAAAAGATAAAAGTCAAAAGTAGCTTTCATCTCTTTACACTCCTTAGGAACAGATGCATTGTCTCAAAAGTTATTAATTATGTGATTTAAAAATCTCCATATACTTTTGTAGTTCACACTTTGGTAACACCTAAAAGGAATAAAAACATGTTCTGATATTTTTCAATAGCTTTAAGATTTACTTACACTTTTGTATGTCAAAAGGCACATGAGTTTATGGAGGTGGGTTATCAGATGTGGCAGTCAGATGTGGGGCATTGTCTTAATACTGTCGCATACTTAACATTTCTCAGAACATTAGTCTAGTCATCCAAGGCCAGAAATGAACATCTTTTCATTTAAATACTAATCATTTTTCCTTGAATATTCTAGAGATCTGACAGGCCTCCAGAGAGATTATACACGGAGTATAGGGAGGCTGAACAAAACCAGTTTTTACCAAATTCAGAGTTAAATGAAGACATTGTAAGTCTATTAACTTAATCTACAGCTCAAATATATTCTGCCAAGAGATTATTTATAGTTGTGGGCACCAAATAGATAATCTGTAAAACGCCTGTGGCAAACATAGTTTTATGAATTACAAACCAAGCTGGAAGGAGAGGTGTGGTGACTCTCCACAGCACAGTGGCTCAGTGGGCTGAGGGGACTCCAGGGATTCCAGTTTCCATAGGAGCTCTGTCTTCACAGCCTAGCCACAGCCCTGGGCAGTCTTTTAATCTGCTTCAACTGTACTTTCCTCCCCAGTGTGAGTGAATCCAGCAGCTTTTCAGAGGAAAAACTAATTTAAATGATTTGTAAACAAAACGTTTTATAGAGTTAATAATAAACAACAAGGCTGTAAGGCCTTGATAGCACCAGTAAATCAGTTCCCAAGCACTTATCCTACTCTACTCAGCAATCATCTGAGGTTTTACAAATGCTTACCTCTGCTGTCAGGCCAATTCTTCATAGCCCTGTACAGTTACAGTATCTCAGGATTTTAAAATTAGCACCAGAGTCTATATCCCAAGCTCACCAAACCAGTAAGGTCTAGAATTAACTTGTTTTTAGAACCAACTGACAGTGGCTTCTATGAACAATAGATCCGAAGCCAACAGGAGCTGGACACATAGCTGCCTCTAAACTCTACTCACACCAGGTGAGATATGAAAACAGTCCCAAAGCTGATGCTTCAGGGCCAAGGTATGCAGTTACCTGTTCATGTACCTGGGAAAGCCCTGGGAACACTTTTGAAAGCCAATAAAGGGGTGGGCCAAGGTAGATTTACAGTTGTGAGTATGCAAAACACAGGTTGTTCTTGTATTATTATTATTAATTATTGTATTATTTTCCATATGAACAACTGTACACCTACTTTTACCCCACCCTGTATTCTATTCTTCATCATCTATGCCCAGTACAGCAGGCTTACCTTTCAACCTACCACTTTCTTGATCTCAATCCTAATCTATGTCAGGTCCCTGATTTGGGTGCTGGGATAAATGATACTTCTAATATCCCTATGTATTTACTGTATATTATTCTGAGAAAGGAACAAGCTGAGGAATAATAGCATTCTGTAGATGTTATGGCCTACCTAGTTTATTCCTCACTGAGCCAGAACACAGTGGATTGGCCTTGGCCTGGGAACCCAAAAGTCGCAAGTTCAATTCCCAGTCAGAGCATATAACCAGGTTGCAAGCCAGGCCTCCAGCCAGGTCCGTAGCTGGAGGCAGGTAAAAGGCAACCAAATATTGATGTTTCTCTCCCTCTCTACCTCTCTCCCTTCCCCTCTCTCTAAAAAATAATAAATAAATCAATCTTAAAAAAAAATGTAGTTTAAGTTCTAATACAGCATGGTTTATTCTCTCTGCATCATGCAGGCCCTGCTCAGTCTCTTTTGTGGGCCCCATGTTGTGTTTATTCACACTGGTCTAGGCTGAGAAAATGTTATCTTTTATCACAATACTTTTTCATAGTCTATGAAACCAGCTCAGAGTTAAATTTAAGTACAAGCTTTAAGAATTGTATTTCTAGGAAGTCTTTGCCTCTTTCAACATACTCTGAAAAATATTTGCCACCAGTTGGTCCTTATATTGTTTCTTTGATGCTGTAGATCATCTTCCACATCTGAGTACCCCATATGATTGGGCCTGGGCATGAGTTCTGTATGTTGCTGTGCTGGGAGCCATGAATAGTCATGATCCCTTTAATAAAGAAAATAGCTTCTGGAATTGGGATACAAAGCAAAAATGTACTCATTTACTTTGTAGAAATACAGGCAGTGTGGTTTCATCTCTACACCCACCATTAATGCTTATCCCAATTCTCCTTCAGGCTAGCTCCAACAATAAAACCAATTCTCCAGCTTCTTCCTAGAAGGAACTTGTCTGTATAGCTACCACTCCAACTTCTGTGGATGCTAACTGAGGGAAAGACCCTCAAACCACCTAGCTCTGATAGCTAATGAGGCTCAGCATACACAAGTCCCATATTTCATATTAAACAAAAAAGCAGTTTTCAAATGGGTGTGCAAGCATTTCATGCAGCTGTCTCCCCTCGGCTCTGCACAAAGGGGTATCCTCATAATTAACACTACCTGGGAATGTTCTGTGAATTTCAGACTTGGGTGTATTAGACTATTGGCCATTACTAAACTGTTCAGCTTTGGATTTCCATTTCCTGCCTGAGTTTGTTCCTTCCTTGTGGGAATTCAACACATAGAAAGGAGGACTTTATGAAACAGTCCAGACTGCTCTGGATTAAAAGCAGCTTTTACCAAAACCTCACAGATGCTTACCTACTCAAGATTTCTTTTAAGTTTATCTTTCTTTTGGACCCAGGATATTATACCATCTTATCTTCCTTTAACCCTCAAGCTTCCTATTTGCTCTCTAGCAGAAGAAGAATTTTCTCCACATTTATCTCTGTGGCTTCAGGTGAAAACCACTGACATTATAGCTACCTACCCTACATAGGGCTGAGTTGCCCTCAGCTCTAAGCTATTCTAGCATCCCTGATGCTTGTCCCAAAAGACTTAATTCATCATTCTTGCTTCAGGTCAAAACTGTTAAAGTTGTAACATCCTTATATTCCTAAAGCTAGCTTAGCCCCAGGAAACTCCTGCCTCTTGAATCTCTCTAGTACCAAAACCATAAAAAATTATCTTAGATTTCCTATCCTTCCTTCTAACAGTTGCTTGAGCTGGAAAGGAATATAATCTAGACAGTGCTCAAAAAGAGAACCCAGGGGAGGAACATTTATAAATACACCCCTACTTCATTTCAGGGAAGAGCATACATTCAAGAATTAGCAAGCCCAGTCTGGTGTTTTGGGTCCATTTGTATTGCTTCAGGACCCTATGATATCACACCCTTAAGACTCCAGCTATTAGGATTATACCACTTACCCTGGTTCTTGCTATTTAAGCTTACCAAGAAGCTTTCTAATTCCAGGCTCCCTTCCAACACAGGTTTTCCCACATTGAACAAATCAGCTGACACAAGTATACCAATTTGCCTTGAAGCTAAACTTCTCATAAATTTGTGTATTATCCTGATTTCTTCATCACGCTCTTATGAGTCTGGTTAGTGTAGATTATCTCGTGAAACTGGTCACTTCTATAAAACATAAACATTCAAGTTTCTGAACATAAATTATTTTGGCCCTAATCTCAGACTTTTAGAGACTCATAAAGGTATATAGTAACCAGGGTTAAATAATCAATTTAGCTATATTCCTGGGAGTTCCTTAACTTACAACTGGGCATCTTGTTTCTTTATGTCCTATTTACAATTCAATTATCACAAAATTATAGACACACACATATTTTTTAACTTTTCATTTATTTATTTTTGTCCTCTCAAATACATTTTAAAAATAACATTTAAGATACAGAATCACCCTGGCTGGTAGCACAGTGTTTAAGGTGCCGGCCTGTGAACCCAAAGGTCACAGGTTCAATTCCCCAGCCAGGGCACATAACCAGGTTGCAAACCAGGTCTCCAGTCAGGTCTGTGGCTGGAGGCAGGTGAAATGCAACCATACATTGATGTCTCTCTCCCTCTCTGCCTGTCTCCCTTCCCCTCTTTCTAAAAAATAATGAAATAAAATCTTAAAAAAAAAAAAGATACAGAATCACAAGGATACACAAAACAAAGTAATGCTGGCTTGTTTCACAAAGGGGTTCCCCTTAATTCCTTCAGCTGCTTTGCATAAAATTCAAAGCTTTCAGGGGGTTCAGCAAAAGGGACAGGCTCTCCAGCTTTCTTTAGCAAAACTGCATAATGCTTTAGAAACAAATTATCCAATTTTACATTCTTTGCAGTCTAATTTTCATACAGTGCTTCAGTAGATGAGACATCATTGTCCAACATGTAGCTCTTCATGGTGGAACTGTATGCTTCTTCCTTTTCAATTAATTCAGGAATCAATTCTAACAAAGATTTCAATGTTTGTGCCTTTCCAGGTCTCTGAGAACTTCTCATACAGAACACCAAGAAAATTGGAGTTTGTTCAGCAATTGCTCCACATCTCTGCAGCAGGGCTCTGGCAGCGTCCACCCTGCCCAAATCCACTAGCTGGAGGAAAAGGTCGGTGACAGGTTTGTACACTGCAAACTGGTTGGCCAGCCTCTCTGCCATGATGCTTATCTTTTCAAGTGCTGGCTCCAACTGCTCCTCTATTACTTTTCTGAATAAGTACGCCAAACCAAAGTACTGGGTTTCCACAGTTTGATTCCCCGAAGTAAGCAAATTTTCAATGTTTTCTATTGCAACATCTATGTTATTGTTCTTTATTTGGGCCAAAGCAATGTTATTGATGAAAACCATATTTGAAAGTCCAATTGAATCTTTGAGTCCATTTACCCTCTTCTGAATTGCTTGTATGCTTTCTAAATCCTCCTTCAAAGCACACATCTGAATCAGGCGGGTGACTGCCATCCTAGAAGATGTCTGCTTTAGATCCAAGGCCGTTTTCAGTGTCTCTATAGCCTCTTTCAAATAATCCCGCCTAACTTGCGCTATGATGAGGAGGCTGTTGGCAGCATCGTTCAGTGTGGAGCCCTTGATGTGAGTCTCAGTGAAATCTTTCACCTGCATTGCTTCTGTAAAGCAATCCTTCAACAGCAGTAATTTTATAAGCTTGCCATAAGTTTCACTGTCAAGCACAACATTTTGCTTTTGTGCTTTCAGGAAAGTATTATATGCATCTTTGCTATTCTTCCTTTGGCAGGCATTCAATAGATCTTTCTGGAAATCAGTTTCTCTAACTGAGGGTGCTAAAGAATTCAGGGAATGTTCTTCATCCTCATACCACAACTCAGGTACATCAAATGGAACCTCCTGATTATTGTTTCTAAGGATTTCTGCTAATAACTGTAATGTCTTTGCACGAGGAATAATATTTTCTTCTTGAATTTTATTCCACACAGCATCAGCTCTTTGCCAGTCATCATTTATTTTATATAGTTTTAGTAGATTATAGTACAGCTGGTCTCTGTCACATTCAAACAGCTTCTGTGTCAGCTCCACTAATTTTTCTAGAGTTTCAACCTGATTACTTGAAATGCATCTATCAAAAAACCATTGAAGTCTTGTAGGTCGAACCCTCATGCCTGGAGTCTCAATGATCTTTTTGGCCTCTTTGTAATTTCCTGTTTGTAGGAAGGCAAAGAAGAGATCATAGAGCATTGTCCTTTCACCTTGTTCTTGGCTCACAAAGTCCATTGCTTTCTGGATTAAATCAGTCTCGCTTTTCTCTATCAGTTTACATAAGACATCATGAATCCTTGGTAACACTTCATACTTTGCATAGCATTCCATGGTAGTTTCAAGAGCAACAGGTAACTCATTCTTTTCCAGATATAGAGTAGCCAATGGGGAAATTAGGGTGGTGGATGGTTTCGTTAACCCCAGAGTCATGATGGCTTCATGTAACTGCTTTACTGTTTCACCTCTTAAAGCTCTAATTTTTAAATTAATTTCACTGGCACTTGTGAATGAAATGGTCTTTGAATTCATGCATTTTGAATTCATTGTTTATGACTATTATTGGCACCTTTAAAAGTAAGCCTTGATTTGTTTCACTATGCTAGCAGTTTGGTAAATTTTCAATATATGGTTTCTTCACAAAGTCTAATATTTTCCCCTAAGTTTAAGGTAAGAATTATTCTGAGAAATCCATTAACAATTTATTAAGGGGAAATCAATCCAATGTTTCCTGCTAGCAAGCATAATATATATATTCCTAATTGTTTCTCCTTTTTTCTCAAGTCTCCTATCTTTCCAGATTATTGCTTAAAAACTGTTTTTCTTCAAGGCATCATCATCAATTAAGTTAGATTGACCTTCCTCAGAAGCAATCCTTATTTGGCTTTTCTTTCTTAGCTGTTGACTTTTTTTCTGATCCTACTTCATTTATTGATTTCTTTTCATATAGAGCTTCCTGGTAACCTTCAGCCCATAAATATTCTGGCCTTTTGTTGTATTTTAAGAATTTTCAAATTGGCGGCCTGGCCAGGTAACTCAGTTGTTTAGAGGATTGTCCCAATAAACCAAGGTTGCAGATTTAATCCCCAGTCAGTGCACATACAATAATCAACCAATGAATGCATCAATAAGTGAAACATGAAAGACAAATACCATATGATCTCACCTATTACCGGACAATAATGAACAAAACTAACAAACAAGCAAAATAGAACCAGATACATAAATACAATGAATAGACCTTCAGTGGGCAGAGGGGAGGGGGGAAGTGGGAAGGAGAAGGAGAAGGCAAGGAAGGGGAGCAGTTTAGTTAAGGAACTAGAGTGGAAAAACCATAGACATGGACAACAAGTGGGATTGACTCTGGAGGGGAGTGAGTGGGTGGTGAAGGGGACAGAGGGGAGGAAAAGGGATGGATGTAATACAACAACAATAGAATGAAATTTAAATAAATAAATAAAGGAGAAAAAAATAAGTGAAACAATACATTGATATTTCTCTCTGCCACTCTTTGTGTCTCTCTCCCTTTTCCTCTCCCTCCCTGAATCAATTGAAAAAAAAAATTGTCAAATTGGGGATTGTTGTATAATTGATGTTTGACTATTTGTCTTTATTTTAAAATACTTAAATACTTTCTCCTTTTCCCTCCTGTCTGTTCTCATCACACTAGTCTACTTTGCATGGAAGGAGGCAGGGATAGAGATCTAAACTGGAACTTCCGTGTAGAGAGAAATAGCTACAGATTTTGTACAATGCCTGATTTATTTTCTCTGTAGACACATATCTCCCTGGCTTGACCCCACAATGAAGGGTAAAAAGTATCGGAGAAGTACCTCTGAAGGTAGCTGCACCCACAGTCAGCTTTTAAGGAGACTCTGTTGTTGCCTTTATATAAACTACATTAAAATTCTCTCAAGTTGCCCCTCAGTATGCTTCTAATGCATTCTCCATTATGCAGACAGCATGATCTTTTCTAAAATGCAACATTGGCCTTTCAATATGATGATGATTCAAATCCTTCTGACTCCCCTTTTTACACAAAATAAAACCTTGAGAGAGCAAATAAGCTCTTCCACATCTGGCCTTTTTTCCCCTCTGGGCCTCTCTTTTTATTGGAGCTTCTTCCAGAGAGTTTGCTTACTCAATATATTCAATCCCTACAAGTTACCAGTGTTCCCAAATGGCCCTATGTCCTTACACATATTGTTCCCAATAAATACAATTCTCTTTCCTCCATTTAACCATAAGAATCTATTAATTTTTCAAAGCATATTTTGTGTCACTTCCTCTGCTTAATGCTTTTTTGAATCTATAGTCTCTGTAGTCCTTGTTTTTTTTTGCCTCAAACCTACTCTATAGAGACTTATCAGGACTCCTATATGAAGGGAAGGGAATCTATGTACACAAATGACCAAGACCAATGTGTTATTTTTTAGAACTTCCTTCAAATAGTCAGAAATCATAAAAATTTGCACAGAATTATCTTCTGTATCACCCAAATCTCACTTGTATTCAAGCTTGACTATAGTCTTCTTAAAACTTGTTCTTATTTTCTTTGAAATAATTGGAATAATAATGTGATCTTTAGGAGTAAGGTTTTATAGATTTAGTAATGTTCTTATGTATTATATTCAATATTTATTTAATAATTCAATACATGAAATACTTCATTACCACTTTCTATTTCATAAATACAGATGAGGCATGTCATAGATATTTATGTCCAAGAATGTAATGTAGATAAATACTCTGATAACTGGAAGAGAATACAAAGAACAAAATAAGCTAAATTAGAACATATTTTTTCTTTGCTATTTCAAATGTATTGTAAAATACCATAGTTCCATAAGTATTATTGTTTATTCAGTATATATCATATACCTTAAGGGTTTATTTCATTTTTCAATTAAAATTTTTTTTTAAAGATTTTATTTATTATTTTTAGAAAGAGGGGAAAGTAGAGAGGTAGAGAGGGAAAGAGACATCAATGTATGTTTGCCTTTCACCTGCTTCCAGCTATGGACCTGGCTGGACACCTGGCTTGCAAGCTGGTTATGTGCCCTGGCTGGGGAATCAAACTAGCAACCTTTGGGTTTGAAAGCTGGCACCTTACCCACTGTGCTACCAGCCAGGGCTTACCTTACGGTTTTATTAAGTTAGTTAGGCTTTTCTTATATTCATGGCATTTTATCCCCAAATGGGGTATCATTAGAATATTTTTTCTTCTCTTCCTTATTTTTGTTCTTACTAAAATTTATCTCAGATGCAAATTGATACCTTGATTGCAAAAATAATTTTCCTAATTATTTCAAGTTAATTTTTAGAGACCTTCAATATAAATTAAGTAAAATTAGCTATTACTGTACAATAAAGGTAATTTTTGCCATCTAAAAAAGGAATATGTATCACTATTAGGAATTATCCATGAAAGAATTCCCTGACCCAATATAAACATAAATATGTAAATAAATTACATAGTTTAAAGGGTTGGTTGTAGAAACGGAAATTTCTGTAGGCATTTCAAAGAAGGAACTTGTCAGATCCAAGATGGCAGCAGAGTAGCTGGAAACTCTGTCCACTGATCCACTTGCTCCCAGACCCAGACTGGTCTTGCCATTAAATCACAGAGCAATGAACTCGAAAATCCAGCTGAGAGTGAGTGAGAGCATGTGTGAGTGAGCGTCTATGCATTAGGGTAAGCAGGGCGTGTATATGAGCAGGTGCGCCCAGCCTCCTACAAGGCACTCAGGAGCAGGCAGCCTGGGCTCTGCTGGCAAAGCAGCTGCCCCTGCCGCTTCCCCTGCCTTTGTCTAGCCCAGCTTTCCTGGCTGCGCAGATTTGGGGTGGGAGCCATTTTGAAAAATTTAAAGTATCTTCCTTGGGAAGAAGTCTTCAGAGTGCCCCCACCTCAGCTCCCAAGCATGTCTTTGTGCCCTTTGCTCTGGGCAGAGCCATGCATCCCACTGTCACCAGTAACCAGCGTCCAAGGACTATGGTACTTACCGGGGAGGGGGCTACTGCCTCCCTGAACTGGGGCACCACGGAAACCATGAATGGGGCAAAGGCTAACTGAGGAGGCTTTGGCTTAGCTCAGAAGCTGTGAGCGCCAGGGCAGACAGACACAGCCAGAAGAGGGCTGGCTGCAGAGACAGTGCCTCAGGAACAGGAAACAGCCCCACTCCAGGCTGAGACTCACTGGTGGCTGGAGCACCTAGGCTACCACTTAGTGTTACAGTATTGGTGTAGGACTCTTTCCAGAGCCACCCAAGAGAGATCCAGAGAGATTCTTCCTAATAATGTATAGGTTGGAAAGAAGAATCTGGGACAGACCAAGACAAGTGGTGAGAGGGTGGGGAAACACTCCCACCATCTTCCTTGAAGACTGAATAGCACCAGCTGGTGGTGACCCAAGGTTCCCACCTTCCCCATCTCACCAGAGGACTGCTCTAGAGGTAGGTGAAGGTGCTGTCAGTCCTCTTGGATCATTAAATGAACTACTCCTGCACCCCCTACTGATGGAAAGCCAGCAGGGCAGAACAGTGGGGACCAGCCATGTCTAAAGGAGACAACCACAGACTGTGGATTGCTTGTAGTCTTGAATAGACTATGTAGGACCAGACTAGGACACCATCTGACATTACCAGGGGCTTGTCCAGAAAAAGAAGACAGTGGAAAACACCAGACTCTGCTGAGACAAATTCCACTATGGTCTTTTTCATTATTTGTGTTATTTTCTCTTTTGCATAGGTTTTTAACAATCGTTTTTTTTTTGTTTTTTGTTTTTTGTCCTTCAAGCTTGTTCCTATTATTTCACTAGTTTGTTTTTTATTTCAAATCTCATATTTTGCTCCTTCCTACTCTTACACCATTTAGCCTTCTTCCTTCCTTTTCTTATTTTTCTTTAAAATTTTTTTTCTCTTGCTATGGCTTATTTCTAATCTACACTCTTACTATATTTCTCTCCTCTAGCCTTTCAAAACCATTTTCCTTGTCATTTAGTCATCTCACACGCTTTTTCCCATTCTTGAAATACCCATATTCTCTCTTCACCTTTATTAATCTTTGCTCATTGGTTGTTGATATGGAGGTTGTTGTTGGATTTCTTTAATTTTACTCTTAGAACTTTATTGTTTTTATATTTCAAATCTCAAATTTTACTGTTCTGTTCTCCCACTTAATTTTGCCTTCCCTCTTATCTTTCTTGTTTTTTTTTTTTATTCAATTTTTTTCTGTTTTAGCTTGGTTTTCATTTCTCACTCATTATTTCTTCTCCCTCTATCCTCTCAAAATCAAGTTTCTTTCCTTTAGACATCTCATAAGATGTTTTTCTTTTTTTATTCCTTCTTAATACCATTTCATCTATGTTAATCTTTGCTCATTTGTCATTGATGCTGCTGTGATGGATGTTTTTCTGCAATTTGGTTCCTATTTAAAATTTTTCTTAAACCTCACACTATACACTTTTTTTACTCCATTTTGCACCCCCCCCACTTTGTTTAAAAGAAACACTTTTCTTTTCTTTTTTAAAGATTTTATTTATTATTCTTAAGAGAGAGGGGAAGAGAGAGAGGCAGAGAGGGAGAGAGTCATCAATGTATGGTTGCCTTTCTCCAGCAACGGACCTGGCTGGATACCTGGTTATGAGTGCCATAGCTGGGAATTGAACTAGCGACCTTCAGGCTCGCAGGCCAGCAGTTTATCCACTGTGCCACCAGCCAGGGTCTCCCCTACTCCGCTTTTCTTTAAAGCTACAATGTAAATTCTATTTTTTAGCTTTCTTTGCCTTTTTTCTATTCCCTACTCTTATTATTTTTCCAGCCTCTTAAAATAATTTCTCTTTCAGTTAGTCATCTCATAGTCATACTTCCTTTCTTATAATAGTCTTAATCGCTTTACACCTTTATTAGTATTTGCTTATTTGCTGTTGATAGTATGGTTGTAGGTAGGGGCTATTTTTGCAGTTGTGGGTTTTGTTTCCTCTATTGTTTTGTTTTTCCTGGCAGCACCTGTACGACAGCATATAGGATGTGATGCACAGATTGACTCCCAGAGAGGTAGCTGGAGAGGAGAACCCACCAAAGAACGACTCAACAACTGAAATCCAATTACAACAAAACAAAAACATCATAAAGGGTATCCCAAGAGCATCTAGCTCATGAGGTCAAGAGGACTGCACTGGTGATTCTCACAGGTCTCCAGCCATAGAAGGACACCCCACAAAGACATGGGGTCAAACTATATCAATCTAATATGCAGAAACAAACAAAAAGAGTCACCTAAAACAGGGAAACAAATAAGTAACCCCAATAAAAAGGAAAGGAGGAATCCCCAGAAAGAGTGCTAAATGAAATTGAGGCAAGCAATCTATTAGACATACAGTTCAAAATAATGGTTATAAGAATGCACAAGGAGCTCATTGAAAACTAGAAGGAACTCTACAGAAACTACATGGAACTTACTGGGAACTATAGGAATATGAAAAAGGACATAGAAACTATCAAGAGACAGAAGATGAAGAATACAATATCTGAAATGAAGAATACACTAGAAGGAATTAAAAGCAGGGTAGGTGAAGCAGATAATTAGATCAGTGAGCTGGAGAACAAGGTAGAAAAAAACTTGCAGAAAAAATTGCAACAAAATGAAAAAAAAAAAAAAAGACTCAAAAAGAACAAAGCTAGTTTAAGGGAGCTACAGGACTTGAAATGTAACGATGTTCGTATCATAGTGATACCAGAAAAAGATGAAGAGGAGCAAGGGACAAAAATCCTGCTTGAAAAAGTAATGACAGAAAACTTTCCTAACTTGGTGAGGATAAAATTCATGCAAGTCTAGGAAGTATAGTAGGTCCCAAATCAAGATGAACACGAAAGTAGACCATCATAAGACACATCACAGTTAAAATGGCAAAATTTAAAGACAAAGAGAAAATAGTAAAGTCAGCAAAGGAGAAACAGCTAATCATATAAAAGTGAGCCTCAATTAAGGCTATCAGCTGATTTATAGCAGAAGGGATGATTTATAAGTCAGAAGGGATGGCAATAAATATTATAAGTAATGAAAAACAAAGTCCTGCAACTAAGACTACACAGCAAGGTTCTCATTTAAAATGGATAGTGAGCCCTGGCTGGTATGACTAAATGGATTGACTGCTGGCCTATGAACCCAAAGTTGCTGGTTCAATTCCCAGTTGGGGCACATGCCTGGGTTGTGGGCTAGGTTCCCAGTTAGGGGCATGTGAGAGGCAACTGATCATGTTTTTGTCACACACAGATGCTTGTTTCTCTTCCTTTCTCTCTCTCTCTTCCCCTCTCACTAAAAATAAGTAAATAAATAAAATTTTAAATTAAAAAAATAAAATGGAGGATGAAATAGGAGCTTTCCAGATTTAAAAAAAGGCTAAAAGAATACATTTTCACCAAACCAGCATTGCAGGAGATGATAAAGGGACTGCTTTAAGAAGATGAAGAGAGAGAGGGAGACAGAGAGAGAGAGAGAGAGAGAGAGAGAGAAGGTACCTGTGTACCTTTGTACCTTTGTACACACAGGTACAAAGGGAAAAATGGCAATAAATAAGTACCCATCAATAATAATCTTAAATGTAAATGGATAGAATGCTAAAATCAAAAGAAATAATATACCTGAATGGATAAGAAAACATAACCTGAATATATACTGTCTGCAGGAGACCCAACTCAAAACAAAAGATCTACACAGACTGAAAGTGAAGGGATGGTAAAAATATTCCAAGAAAATAGACATGAAAAAAAAGCTGAGGTAGCAATACTTCTATCACACAAAATAGACTTCAAAATGAGGGCCATAACAAAAGACAAAGTCACTCTGGCTGGTGTAGCTCAATGGATTTGTACTGGCCTGTGAACTCAAAGGTCACTGATTTGATTCCTAGTCAGGGCACATAAGCAGGTTGCAAGCCAGGTCTCCAGCCAGGTCCATAGCTGAAGGCAGGTGAAAGGCTACCATACATTGATGTTTCTCTTCCTCCCCCCACACCCTGTTCTCTCTGGGAATAGTGAATAAAATCTTTAAAAAATAAAATAAAACAAAACAAAAATAAGAGACAAAGTCACTTCAAAATACTTAATGGAGTAATTCAACAAGATGATATACCATGTATAAACATATAAGTACCCAACATAAGAGCACCTAAATATATAAGAAAAATCTTGGAGGCCTTAAATAATGATATCAACAGCAGCAGAGTCATAGTAGAGGATTTTAACACCCCACTGTTAGCAATGGATAGATCTTCCAAAACAAAAAATCAACAAGAAAATTGAGGCATTGAATGACACTCTAGATCAAATGGACTTCATTGATATATACAGAACCTTTCACTGCAGAGAAGCAAAATAATTAATTATACATTCCTATCAAATGCTTATGGAACATTTTTTAAAGATAGACCATTAAGTAGGAGACAAAACAGATGTAAACAATGCAAGAAAATTGAAATCATATCAAGCATCTTCTTGAACCACAATGGCTTAAAGCTAGAAACCAACCTCAAGGAAAAAACTCAAACACAATAAAATACATGGAGACTAAATAACAGGTTATTAAATAATGAATGGGTTAAAAATGAAAGCAGAGAAGAAATCAAACAGTATCTGGAAACAAACAAAAATGAACACACAGCACCAAAACTGGGACACAGCAAAGAAAGTTCTGAGAGGGAAGTTCATAGCAATGCAAGCCTACCTAAAGAAAAGAAAAATCTCAAATAAAACCCCACTCTATGTACATCTACGAGAACTAAAGGAACAATAACAAACCCCAAAGTAAATATAAGGAAGGAAATAATCAAGATCAGAGTAGAATTAAATGACACAGAGACCAAAACAAAACAATTCAAAAGATCAATGAATCTAGGAGTTAGTTCCTTGAAAAGATATTAACAAAATAGACAAACTTTTAACCAGGTTCATGAAGAAAAAAGAGAAGACCCAAATAAATAAAAATCAGAAACAAAAGAGAAGTTACAACCAATACCAAAGAAATAAAAAGGATTATAAGAAATTACTATGAAAAAATAAGGAATTTGACAATCTGGTTGAAATGGACAAATTTCTTGAAATATACAGTCTTCCAAAACTGAATCAAGAAAAAGCAGAAAGCCTGACTAGACCAATAACAACTAACAAAACTGAAGCAGTATTCAAAAAACTCTTGTCACACAAAAGCCTGGTTTGGGTGGCTTCATAGGACAATTTTACCAAACATTTAAAGAAGAGCTAATGCCTATCTTTCTCAAACTATTCCGAAAAGTTCAAAAAGTAGGAAGCCTCCCAAACTCTCTTTATGAGACCAATATTATCTTAATTTCAAAACAAGGTAAAAACACTAAAAAGAAGGAAAATTACAGGTGAACATGTCTGATGAATATAGATGCTAAATTCCTCAACAAAATATTGGCAATCCAGATCCAGGAATACATTAAAAAATCATATACCATGGAGAAAAACCAAGATGGTGTAGGCGGAGCTACACCAATCTCCTCCCAGGACAAATCTGGAATTACAACTTAATTGGGGAGACATTATCTTGAATAACCAACAGAACACCAGCTGGAGAGCAGCCTTATAACCACGGACAGAACAGGAGAGGAGGCTTCATCACAACATGACTGGTAGGAATTGCAGAGATGAGAGAGGGCTGCCTGGGCTCTCTCTCAGACAAGTGGAAGCTGAAGGGACAGAGAAACATCTCAGCAGCTGAGGGTTTCACCTGAGAAGGGTAGGTTCTAAATCCCCAGCTGGGCTTCCCAGCTTACAGCAACACAGCTGAGCGTAAAATAGTGCCCAGCTGTGAAAAGTAAAACACCTTGGGGTTTGCTAGCCTGAGATAGCTAGGAATAGAGAATTACTAAAGTGACCACTCATAAAAATACATTGGCAACCATTTACCCTGGGCTCCAGCAGAGGGAGGGTAGAGTGGACTAGAGACACTTAAGAAGAGTTTGGAATGATTGGTAGCTTTGAGGAGAGAAATGACAGAGCAGCCAATAACAGGGTCCCAGTGTTGACTCATTCTCCACACCGCAGGCAGACTTTGCTACTACAAGCAGATTCCACCTGAAGGGATGTCATAGACCCACCTATTGGAATTAATCTGCCCTGTCCAGTGCTTCCTGAGCCTAGCAGATGACCACAGATTGGTAGGATTATAGCTGAACTAACCTCTCCAGCCCCATGGTGTCTACACCTGACAGTTGATCACAGATATACGATTAAAAAAGTGAAGACACACAGACAAAGACAGTGGATCTCTGGTTGGCTCCAATAGGCTGACTAGGCCCAGACTGGGGAATGACCTGATTTTGCCAGGGGTGGATCCAGGAAGTAAAGAAAGTGCACCGCTACATGACGGAAGGTCACACCACAAAGACAGAAACTCAAAATAGCCCAATCTAAGAAATAAAAGCAAATAAGAGACACCTAAAAATAGGGAGAAAAAGAAACAGTCCATCACTGAAAGGAAAGGAGGAATTCCCAGAAAGATCACTAAATGAAACAGAGGCAAGCAAACTATCAGACATGGAAATCAAAATGATGATAGAGAAGCTCAATGAGCTCAGTGGGCTCAAAGAAAACTACAAACAACTCTAGGGGAACTACAGACAACTCCAGAAAAGAAACAAAGAACTTACTAGCATTAAAAGGGACATAGAAACTATCCATAAGAGCCAGGAGGAAATAAAGAATTCAATTTCTGAATTGAAGAACACAGTAGAAATAATAAACAGTAGAGGGAGCGGAGAATTGGATCAGTGAGTTGGAGGACAACATAGGAAAAAAGTCCCAGACAGTGCAACAAATAAAAAAGACTGAAAAAGAATGAAAAGATTTTAAGAGAGCTGTAGAACAACATGAAAGGTAACAATATCTGTATCATAGGGATACTAGAAGGAGAATAAGAGAAGCAAGGGATAGAAAACCTGTTTGAAAAAATAATGATACAAAATTGCCCTAACTTGATGAGGAAAAATATCAAACAAGTTCAGGAAGCACAGAGAGTCCCCATGAAAATGAACCCAAATAGGCTCACTCCAAGAATATCATAATTAAAATGGCAAACTTCAAAGACAAAGAGAGAATCCTAAAAGCATCAAGAGACAAATACCTAATAATGTATAAGAAGGCTTTGATAAGATTATCAAATGATTTCTCCACAGAAATGCTACAAGCCAGAAGGGAATGGCAATAAATACTCCAAGTAATGAAAAACAAAAGCCTGCAACCAAGAATACTCTATCCAGCAAGGATCTCATTCAAAATGTAAGGTGAAATAAGGAGTTTCCCAGACAAAAGAAGGCCAAAAGAACACATCCCCACCAAACCAGCTTTGCAAGAGTTGCTAAAAGGTCTGTTTTAAAAAGATGAAGAAACAGAGAGAGACAGGAACACAGGTACAAAGAGGAAAAATATCAATGAATAAGTACCTGTCAATAATAACTTTAAATGTAAATGGATTAAATGCACCAATCAAGAGACATAGGGTAGCTGAATGGATAAGAAAACATAACTCACATCTATGCTGTCTACAAGAGAACCACCTCAGAACAAAAGATTGACACAGACTGAAAGTGAAGGGATGGAAAAATATATTTCAAGCAAATGAACATTAAAACAAAGCTGGGGTAGCAATACTTATATCAGACAAAATAAATTTTACAATAAAGGCCATAAAAAGAGACAAGGAAGGACATTTTATAATACTTAAAGGAATAATCCATCAAGAAGATATAATGCTTGTAATCATATATACACCCAACACAGGTGCAGCCAAATATATAATAAAACTTTTGGAGGATTTCAAGAAGGATAGCAACAGCAACATACTAATAGTAGGGGATTTTAACACCCTGTTATGAGAGATTGACAGATTTTTCAAGCAAAGGAACACCAAGGATAATGTGGCATTGCATAACACTCTGGATGAAATGGACTTAACTGATATATAAAGAACTTTTCACCCCAAACAAGCAAAATACACATTCTTTTCAAATGCACATGGAACAATCTCAAAGATAGACCACATGGTAGGACACAAGACAAGCTTCCACAAATACAGGAAAATTGAAATCATGCCAAGCATCCACTGAGATCACAATGGCTTGAAACTAGAAACCAACACCAAGGAATAAAACCAAAAGCATTCTAATTCATGGAGACTGAATAACATTCTATTAAGTAATTAATGGCTTAACAGTGTATTCAAAGAAGAAATCAAAAAGTTTTTGGAAACAAATGAAAATGAGCACACAACAACTCAAAACCTATGAAACACGGTGAAGGCAGTCCTCAGAAGGAAGTTCATAGCAATACAGGCCTATCTAAAAATGCTTAGAAGAGGCTTATACAAACAACCTAACCATAAACCTACAAGAACTAGGGGGGCAACCACAAAAAAAGCTAGAGCAAGTAGAAGGAAGAACATAATCAAGATCAAAGCAAAATTAATGACATAGAGACTAAAAGAACAATTCAAAGGATCAATAAATCCAGGACTTGGTTCTTTGAAAAGATAAAAAAAATCAACAAGCCTTTAATCAGACTCATCAAGAAAAAAAGAGAGGACCCAAATAAATAAAATCAGAAATGACAGAGGAGAAATCACAACTGATAATTCAGAAATACAAAGGATTGAAAAAAATTACTACAAACAACTCTATGACAAGAAATTTGGCAACCTGGGTGAAATGGACAAATTTCTGGAAACATAATCTACTAAAGCTGAATCAGGAAGAAGCAGAAAGTCTGAATAGACTAAGAACTAGTGAAATTGAGTAGTAATCAAAAAAACTCCAGGTGCACAAAAGCCCTGGAACTGATGGTTACATAGGCAAATTTTACCTAACATTTATGGAAAAACTAACTCCTATCCTTCTCAACCTATTCCAAAAAATCCAACAAGAGGGAAGATTCCCAAACTATTTCTATGGGGCCAGTATTATTTTTATCCCAGAACCAAGCCAGGACACAACAAAGAAAAAAAACTCCAGGCCAGTATCTCTGATGAACATAAATGCTAAAATCCTCAACAAAATACTGGCAAGCTGAATCCAGCAATACATTGAAAAGATCATAAACCATGATCAAGTGGGATTCATCCTAGGGATGCAAGGATGGTACGACATTAGCAAATCAATAAATGTAATATACCACATAAACGAACTGAAAGACAAAAACTATATGATCATATCAATAGATGCTGAAAAAGCCTTTGATAAAGAAAAACTACCATTTATGATAAAAATTCTCAGCAAAATGGGAATAGAGGGAGCATACCTCTACATAATAAGTCACATATGAGAAAACTGTAGCCAACATCATACTTAATGGGCAAAAACTAAAAGCTTTTCCCCTAAGATCAGGAAAAGACAAGGCTGTTCAGTCTTTCCACTTTAACATTGTTTTGAAAGTTCTAGTCATAGTGATCGGACAAGAAAATACAATCAAAGGCAACCAAATTGTAAAGGAGGAAGTAAAACTCATTATTTGCAGATGACATGATAGTGTACATACAAAACCAGATAGATTCCGACAAAAACCAATTGACCTAATAAGCAAATTTAGCAAAATAGCTGGATATAAACTCAATATCCACAAATCAAAGGCATTTTTGTATACCAATAATGCAACCTCTAACATAGAAGCTAGAAAACAAACCCCATTTACTATAACAACAAGAAAAATTAACTAGTTGGTAATAAACTTAATCAAGGAGGTAAAAGACTGGTACTAGGGTAACTACAGAACACTGGAGAAAGAAATTAAGGAAACACAAATAAATGGAAGCATGTACCTGTTCATGGATGGGAAGAATTAACATCATTAAAATGTCCATACTACTCAAAGCAATTTA
Organism: Noctilio leporinus; assembly: GCA_004026585.1. NCBI lineage: Eukaryota > Metazoa > Chordata > Mammalia > Chiroptera > Noctilionidae > Noctilio > Noctilio leporinus. Next base: position 70,777 of record PVIW01005862.1, on the reverse strand, counting down.
TAGAGTCAAGGAAATCCCTATTAAAATACCAATGACATATTTCACGGATTTAGAAAAAATACTTCAAAAATTTATATGGAGCTATAATGACCATGAATAGCCACATCAATCTTGAGAAAGAAGAACAAAGTAGAAGGAATCACAATACCAGAATTCAAACTACTACAAGATCACTGTAATCAAAACAGTCTGGTACTTGCATAAGAATAGACATGTAGATTAATGAAACAGAACAGAGAGCAGAGCCCAGAAATAAATCCAGTACTCTATAGTCAATTAATATTTGACAAAAAGGGAAGAAGCCTAAAATGGAGTGAAAATAACCTTTCTTCAATAAGTGGTATTGGGAGAACTAGACAGAGACAAGAAAAATAATAAAGCTAGATCACCAACTTACACCAGACATCAGAATAAACTCAAGATGGATAAAAGATCTAAACATAAGCTGTGCCACCATGAAAGTCCTAGAGGAGAACACAGGCAGTAACATTTCAAATATCTCACACAGCAATATTTTCACCGATACCTCTCATAGGGCAAGGGAAATAAAGGAACAAATAAACAAATGGAATTACATCAAACAGCAAAGTTTCTGCTTAGCTAAAGAAAATATCAGCAAAATTAAAAGGGAACCAACTCTATGGGAAAATATATTTGCCAATAATACTTCAGACAAGGGTTCAATCTCCAAAATATATATAGAACTTTACTATGCAACACCAGGGAGACAGATAGCCCAATTGAAAAATGGACGAAGGACCTGAACAGACACTTCTCAGAGGAGGACATATAAAGGACCCACTGGCATATGAAAAAATGCTGAACATCACTAGTCATCAGAGATGCAAAATAAAACCACAGTGAGATACCACCCTCATACCCGTCAGAATGGCCATCATTAACAAATCAACAAACAACCAATGCTGGTGGAGAAAAGGGAACCCTTGTGCATTGTTGGTGGGAATGCAGACTGGTGCAGCCACCATGGAAAACAGTATGGCATTTCCTCAAAAAACTAAAAATGGAACTGCTTTTTGATCCAGCCATTCCACTGATAGGATTATACTTGAAGAATCCTGAAACACCTATTCAGAAAAACCTATGCATCCTGTTCATAGCAGTGCTATTGACAATAGCCAAGTGCTGGGAGCAGTCTAAGTGCCCATCAGTGGATGATTGGATCAAAACACTTTTGTACATTTACACAATGGAATACTGCACAACAGAAAAAAAGAAGGAACTCCTACTTTTTGTGACAACATGGATCAAACTGGATAGTATCACACTTAGTGAAATAAGCCAGCCAGTGAAAGACAAATACCATATGATCTCACCTAATACAGGATATATTGAATAAATGAATAAAACAAATAGACAAGCAAAATAGAAACAAGGAACAGTCTTTCAGTGCGCAGAGGGGAGGGGAGAGGGAGAGAAAGAGGCAAAGAAGGGTTAACAGTTTAGTCAAGAAACTAGTATAAATGATCCATGGACATGGGCAATATGTGGGATTGATTGTGGGAGAGGGGATAAGGAGGGTGGGGCAGAGAAGAGCAGTGGGGGAAAATGGGACAAACCTAATACAACAACAATAAATTAATTAAAAACATCATATACTATGGTCAAGTGGAATTCATCCTTGGCATGCAAAAATGGTACAATATTTGCAAAAATAAACATACTACACCACACAAACAAAATTAAGATAAAAATCACAATATCTTAGCCCTGGCTGGTGGCACAGTGGGTAAGGTGCCATCCTGTGAACCCAAAGGTCACTGGTTCGAATCCCAGCCAGGGCACATAACCAGTTGCAAGCCAGGTCTCCAGTCAAGTCTGCAGCTGGAAGCAGGTGAAAGGCAACCATACATTGATGTCTCTCTCCCTCTCTGCCTCCCTCCCTACCACTCTCTCTAAAAATAATAAATAAAATATTTTTTAAAAAATCACATGATCTTATCAATAGATGCTGAAAAATCATTCACTAAACTACAGAACCCATTCATGATAAAAATCACTCAGCAAAGTGTTAATAGAGGGAGCATACCTACATGTGGTACATACACAACATATGTACAGGCCACATACAACAAATTTATAGCCAACATCATACTCAACAGGCAAAAACTAAACACTTTCTTCTTAAAGTCAGGAACAAGACAGGGTGTCCATTTTCACCACTTGTATTCAACATAGTGCTGAAAATTCTAGCCATAGTGGTCAGACCATAAAAAGAAATAAAGGCATCCAAATTGGAAAGGAGAAAGTAAAACACTCATTATCTGCAGATGACATGAGAGTGTACTGAGAAAAGCTGATAGGCTCCACCAAACAAACAAACAAACAAAACAATTAGACCTAATAAGCGAATTTGGCAAAAATAGTTTGGACACAAAATCTATATTCAGAAATAGAGGGCATTTCTGTGTACCAACAGTGAACTATCAGAAACAGAAACTAGGAAAAAAATCTTATTTACTATAGCAACAAGAAAAATAAAGTACTTAGGAATAAACTTAACCAAGGAGGTAAAAGATCTGTATTCATTAAACTACAAAACATTGAGGAAAGAAATTAAGGAAGGTGCAAACAAATGGAAGCATATACCACATTCATTGATTGGAAGAATTAATATCATTAATATATCCATAGTATGCAAAGTGGTTTATAGATTAATACTGATTAAAATACCAATGAAATAGTTCACAGATATGGAACAAATATTTCAAAAAATTTATATGGAACCAAAAAAAGGCCCTGAATAACCTCAGCAATCTTGAGAAAGAAGAACAAAGTAGGAGGGATCGCAATATCTGATATCAAACTAATACAAGGCCACTGTAATCAAAACAGTTTGGTATCATCAGAATAGACACATAAATTAATGGAACAGAATAGAGAGCCCAGAAATAAACCCAGGTCTCTATGGTCAATTACATGGGCAGGATCCTAAAATGGAGTGAAAATAGCCTCTTCAATAAGTGGTGTTGCGAGAACTGGACAGGGACATGAGAAAAAATGACACTAGACCACCAACTCACACTATATGCCAGAATAAACTCAAGATGGATAAGAGACTTAACTGTAAGCTGTGACACCATGAAAGTCTTAGAGGAAAACATAGGGAGGAAAATTTCATATATCCCATGCAGTAATATTTTTGCCTAAGGCAAGAGAAATAAAGGAGAAAATAAACAAATAATACTATTTATGCTCCCCAATGTTTATATCAGCACTATATACAATAGCCAAGTGTTGAAAACAGCCAGTGCCCATTAGTAAATGGATCAAAAAATTGTGGTACATTTTCACCAGGGGTGTCAAACACATTTTCACTGGGGGCCACATCAGCCTCATGGTTCCCTTCAAAGGGCCAAATGTAATTTTAGGACTGTATAAATGTAACTACTCCTTAACAGTTAAGCGAGACAAGGTACTGGGTCAAAAGTGTTGGGCTAGATAAAACATGGTGGAGGGCTGGATTCGGGCTGTGGGCCTTGAGTTTGCTACCTGTGATTTACACAATGGAGAACCACACATCAGAAAGAAAGAACTCCTACCTTTCCTGACAGCATGGTTGGAACTGGAGAATATGATGCTAAGTGAAATGAGCCAGTCAGTGAAAGACAAATACCAAATGATCTCACCTGAAACAAGGAACAGACTAACAGTGACCAGAGGGGTGGGAGAAGGGGGATAAGTGGGAAAAGAAGAGGAAGGGACTAGTCAAGAAACATGTATGAATCATCTGTGGATGTGGAAAACAGGGTGGGGATTGACTGTGGGTGCAGGGGGTGGGCAGAGGAGGGCAGAGGGGGAAAATTGGGGCAACTGTATTAGAATAACAATAAAATATTTAATAAAAATAAAGAACTTAATGGAGGGAATTATTGTTTACAGAACTGATGGAAAGGCTAGGAAAAAGAGATGGGAAAAACTGCTGGGTTTTAGGAAATTAGGAAGCTATAGACATTTAAGGAAATTGTCACTAATGAACTCCACTGACTATAGTTCATAAGCAGAGATTTGTGATCGGCCCAGTTTCCAGATAATGAAAATGGCTTCTTTTCCCCCCAATTTTCAAACATTATGCAAATGCCTCCTTGGGAATGTCTAACCATAAACCCTATTTGCCAGGACTTATTAATAGTCAAGGTCCAGAAACAAATGCATCACCATTTTTCTTAGCAAGTTTTAAAAGTGTTGCTCAGTAAAAATACCATCTTTTATTATTGCTTTTATTTTTATATTTTTAAAGATTTTATTTATTATTAGAGAGAAGAAAGGAAGAGAGTCAGAGAGGGAGAAAAATATCAATGTATGGTTGCCTTCACCTGCCTCCAGCTATGGACCTGGCTGGAGACCTGGCTTGCAACCTAGTTATGTGCCCTGGCTGGGGAATCAAATCAGCAACTTTTGGATTCACAGGCCAGCACCTATCCACTGAGCCACCAGCTGGGGTTTATTACTGTTTTTTTAAATATACAGATGTGGTTATTTTTTATTTTTATGGCTGTAGATATTTTTCTAAGCTTTTCCCTTGAGTTCAGAAATTCACTGTTATACAACATTCTTTCCACCAAGTTTCCCTTCTGTTGCTTCATCTCACTTTTTATTTAGATGTTCTCTTTGATTTTTATCTTTTTGTTCTTTGCTGTGCTATAAAGAGTGACAGAATAAGCTTTTAAATGACATTGTATGGTATCAAGCACCTCAGGGATCAGGTCTATTAATTATTCTATTTTGCACTCATTACCACCCTTTTGATACATGTTAGAGTGTCCAATGCATATAACAAGGTAGCCCAGTCCATGGCAAGTGAAAAAGTGTATAGTTCCTTGCGGCAACATACTTACTTTCTGATGGAGAAATAGAATATATGAAAGAGCATGAACTTTTAAAAAATGGCAAACTACAGTAAAGGAAAACCAATCTGCTATAATTTTGAACCAGGAAAAATAGTATTATAGTTTGACCAGGCTTGGCTGCAGGAAATAGTGGAACCTCTGTGGCTTCAGTACTTGGTCCAAGAGGACTGAATGTGAATTCACCATTTCTTTCTCCCCACTTTACTGAGAAACCAGTGCATGTCAAGTAATATGCTAGTCAGTTTACTCTTTTACTTAACTGAATCAGTGCTTGGGTTACTACTTACGTTGTTGGCCAATGATCCAACAGATCAAGCCAAGGCTACAAATTTATGTTTGTTCAAGGCAAGAGGGAGGGGTGATCCAAAGGTGACCAACTGTGGAGAGGCAGTGCCATAGTTATTATAGGTGGTCAATCCATTCGAAGCAAAATTCTAGTCAAGTTTTTTACACTGGTCACTTGTCCACCACAGATCATACATACCCTTTTGACCTATTGGGTAAGTTGCAATTTTTTTTTTTAAATAATTATTCTAACAAATGCATAAAGAATGTAGAATTAGAAATTCACAATTTTGCATGTTTCATAATGAAAAATATTTTCAGATAATTTTCATGAACATACACAAAAACTATTAGGAGAAAAATGGAAGTGATCAGTAACCATTCAGCATTACCAAATATTAGAAACCAGTTATTACATGTCTCCAGATGTGAATCTGAAGTACAGAGTATCATCTATAAGGTTTAGAAAAAAATAATGTGATTTAATCACATGTTTAAATAAATTCTGCAATAAAATAGAATTTCCAGGAGCAAGTAAAATTATGCCACAAAAAGCAAATCCAGAATATACTTAACAACTGGGCCAATTTCTTCAACAAGTCAATGGCACATGAGGAATAAAAAAGGAAAAGAAAGACTATTCTAGATGAATATTCATGAATAAACAAATGTATAAGAATTGTTTGGACTTCTGCCACAAAATAGGCTTTATTAACCACTCTTTCTAAATACATTTTAAGATTGCAATATTTTAGGGGAATACAATCCATTTACATTTCCATGAAAGATATAATTAACAAGCAGGTTTTAACTTCCAGGTTTATGTTCCTGAGGTCCAGTGTTTTTTAGGGAAAACAATTTAGGAAAGAGTCTGAAGAAGGCCATTAAGATCAAGTGTCAACACAACTTATATGAGAAAATCAACTCTAGAAACATATTTTGTTACTACTAAAGAAATTCTAATATGGGATGGGTATTCTAAGTTATTAGGTAATTATAGTTAATTTTGTTAGGTATATTGATGATATTTTGGTTATGAAGCAGATAACTGTTTAAAATATATACACAGAAGTGATTTAAAATGACAACATGTTTATTGTCATTAAGTATTATCTTGGTATCATTACATCATTTTCAATAAATTCAAATTTTAAAATGTTTTGAATTGTGTTATTGACTAATATAATTAAAATCTTTTATGACTTTTTATTTTTTATTTTAAAGATTTTACTTATTATTCTTTTTAGAGAGAGGGGAAGGGAGAGAGGCAGAGAAGGAAAAGAGACGTCAAGTATGGTTGCCTTTCACCCGCCTCCAGCTACGTACCTGGCTGGAGACCTGGCTTGCAAACTGGTCCTGGCTGGGAATTGAATCAGCAACTTTTGGGTTCACAGGCCAACACTTTATACTCTGTGCCACCAGCCAGGGCCTGACTTTTTAAATCTATACCAACTCAATTTCTAGCTAATCTTATAGTGGGGTTGTCATAGTTCTAATTAGTTTATAGGAGGCAGAACACAGGTTTCCAGTGAACTCTTGTTAAGGTATGAGGCATTTTCATTTTATATGTCTTATTCTCATTAAATAATTCATCTCCAGTAACTCTGACTTTCAACCATGAGTCTCTGTATAATGGAAAAATCTTTTTCCATCTACAAAAAGGGGCAGTGGAGTAGGCTTTCTCTAACTAAGAAAAATTGACAGTTTTCAATGGATGAGATCAGAACTCTGAGATAAATAGTCCCCAAGGATGGTCAAATGTGAATCTCTCCAGATGGTTGCACAGGATGACACTTCATAAAACACCATTGCTCCTCTAAGATGCACAGCATCTCTGGTGCGTCAAACATATTGTTGATTTCATCAAAAGGAGCAGGTTCTAAGGTAAGAATTGAACAAATGCCAATGCTGAGGAAATGGAGCAGATGGCCCATCTAGGAAGGTCTGCCTTCGCTTGAGGAGAAGCTGCTCCAATCCTGAGCAGACCAGTTGCCAATTAATAGAGGTCTTGGCAGAGGGATCTAACCTCTCCTATGACATAGAATTAGTTTATCCATTTCCTCAACCCTGCCCACTCTCCAGTCCCATCACCAACCTCTCCAGAAATGAGGAAGTCCCTTGTGAAGTGTTCCATTGATATTTACTGGTGACTACATGGATTTCACCTAAACTTTTCACCCAAGTCCCAGGTTACATTTTGTTTTCCTACCCTTTTTAGCTTAACTACTAACAAAGAAATGCCTCAGTGCTTTGGAAATTAACTTCAAATACATGGAATAAACATGTAAAAAATTGTTTAGATTTCCTTCTGCCACAAAATGGGCTTTATTAACCACTCTAAACACATTTTAGGATTGCAGCATTTTAGGTGAATAGAATCTGTTTAAGTTTTCACAAAAAGAGCCATAAAAGATACAATTAGGCATATTTTAACTTTTTTTTCAAATATTTTATTTATTATTTTTAGAGAGCAGGGAAGGGAGATAGGCAGAGAGGGAGAGAGATATTAACGTATAGTTGCCTTTTTCATCTGCCTTCAGCTACAGACCTGGCTGGAGACCCAGCTTGCAACCTCATCATGTGCCCTGGCTGGGGAATCGAACCTGAACTTTTGGGTTCACAGGCCAGTGCCTTATCCACTGAGCCACCAGCCAGGGCCATATTTTAACCTTTAAAGTTCAGGTTCCTGAGGTACAGTGTTGTATAAGAAAAAACAATAAAGAGCCTGAAGAAGACCTTTAAGTCAAGTGTCTAGCCCTAGCTGGGTGTTTCACTTGGTTGGCATATCCTCCCATACACTAAAAGGTTGTAGGTTCAATTCTCCCAGTCAGGGAGCATATGGTAGGTAACTGATCAATGTTTCTCTCTCATATTGGTGTTTCTTTGTCTGTCTCACTCTCATTGTCTCTCTTTCATTCTCTCTCTCTCTCTCTCTCTCTCTCTCTCTCTCTCTTTCCTCTCCCACTTCCTCTCTCTCCAAGACAATAAACATATCCTTAGGTGAGGATTAAGAAAAAGATAAAAAGATAAAAAATGAAATGTTAGTACTAAGATCTAAGAGTGTACATTGAGGGAGAAGGAAGTTTTCTATTTATAAGATGAGCCTTTGACCAGAATAGTTAGCTCATGATTGTCAATAGACAGCTGAGTAACTTAGAGCAAGATGTGAGCTACATACAAAGCAATGAGCCTAAAACTTGCCACCTCTGGAGAAACACTTGAAGGAAATGGTAAGTGGGAAGACAAAAAATGTAGAAGCAAGTGAGGTATGCCTGCCGAATTAGATCTGCTCTGGAGAGAAACTACCATAAGGGAATTTTAGCCCAGTGTTTCTTTCAAACTTTGGTATGCTTTTTGTTAGTTAAAGTTCAGGTACTTTCTACCAGACCCCAAATTAGTTAGATAATAAGGGCCCTGGAAGCAGATCCCATGTCTGTATCATTCACCAGCCTGTGTCTAATGCCTAACATAGTGTTTTACCTTTAATAGATACTCAATAAGTTTCCTTGAATAAAAGAATGGCTGGCACATTGTAGGAATTAAATAATTATTTTTTAAATAATAAATGAACGTTGACTAATATGCAATGCATGACTAGGCTAAGATACTATTTTGTGGGATTTTGTTGCTGCTGTTGTTTTTTTCCTGTGTTGAATTCAGAAGAAATCAAGAGGACTTCTTTCTAGAATTCAGAACACTGAGCCTGGAATAACTCTTACCGGAACCCAGGCATGGAAATCATTTCAACTTAGAGTTGTCTGCTTGAACTGTTAGAAATCTCAGGGGAATCAAGTTTTTTTCTTATAAAGGAAATTAAAATCTTCTGATTCTGCACATAAAAATTTTGACTTTATATTAAAAATTAGGTCTTTAAACGTTTTTCTCCTGTATTTCCTAACTGCTTTTAAAATCCTCTCCCTGCCTCTAGGCTTGCTTCCCTGCACTTTATCCTCCACACGCCTCCAGTGTCACCTTGATAAAACTTAGATTTGATCAGGTCACTAATTCTTATGTTCCCAAGTCCCTTCCTAGTTCATAATTCATGCCTTAGCATGGCAGCAAATGTCCTTCATCTTCTTTTATTTTCAGCCCCATCTAGGTCAGGCCTTTGTACCCACAGATCTTATACATGAGCCATGCCCTTGACACACTGCAGTCTCACCAATCCAGAACCTGCCACCTCTTTGCTCCTGCTCTTTCTTCTGTCTTATCTGCTCCTTTCTTATTTTCATCCTGGCAGTCTTCAACCCCTCTGTCAAAATCTAGTTTGAATGCCACCTTCTCTGTGAATCTCTTCTTGACTCACTCAGAGAGAATTAATCACACTTTTGTGTTCCCATACCTTAATGTGGAGTGAACAGATGGAAGCGAATGTTTCTGAACCAGGAAGGTCTCATTTCTATCCTGGTTCCTCTGCTTGCTGTGGGATTGGCAAAACATTCAGGTCTTTGAGGCCTCATATTTCTCATCTACAAAATGGATAAAATGTCAGGGTTGTTGTAATTAATATTATTGTGTATACAAAATGCTTAACATAGGTCTTAGCTACATACTGGAAGGTACCTTATTATGACCTTCTCGTTTTTTATAAACTGCATGCCTGCCTACCCCTCTAGATTTTGAGTTATTAAAGGTAGATAATGTTCATATTTTTATCCATGGTGCCTAGGAACATTACCTGACTCATAGATGGCGCCAGCTTATTGTTGTTGAGTCAAGTCCACTTACATTTGATTCAATGACTTCCAGGGCTTTGCTGGCAAACATACCACTGTATCACAATTGTTAATTGATGTATGTAAAATCATGTGAATTCTTTAACAATATAAATATATATGATAAAAGTGGTATTCTTCATAGTTTTTCACATAACAATTCCTGACAAAGCAGCAAGGTGGGAACTATCCCTGTCAACCAAAAATGTGAAATTAACATGATTATATATGACTTTAGGAAAGTAATATAAAAATTCACCTGTAACCAACATTTCTAACAACATGGCTACTGAAGATAGCTTGGGGTGAAATTGCATTGAAACTCCTGAATGGTTCTGTTCACTCAACTCAATCATTATTTAAGTACATGCATTGGGAAAGCAGTGCAGAACAAGACAACACAAAAAGCTTTCTTTCTAATTTAATGAAATAAACAATGACATGTGCCCTTGTCATTTAATTGAAATAACAATTAAACAACAGCATTAAATGAACCTAAGATATCTAAATCAGAGGAGTAGGTGTAATTCAATTGTGTAAGTCTGACCACATCATGTCAGTGCCTCCAGTCCTCAGGAGAAGTATTTCCACTCTGCCACCAGTGTTATCCTTCTGATTGTATCACCACCTGGTGACAATCCTTCCACGGTTGCACATTTCTGGCCAATAGCACATATCAAACTTCAGCCTGGCACAAAGGACTTGGAGCAGTGGAAGCATTCTATTTTCCAGTCTTGCCTCCCTTACCTTGTTTGTACCTCCCAGACACATGAAAATTGTCTTCTTGGACTTGCATCTTCAGCTCCAATATATAAATAGCTTAGAAGGCATAATTGCTGACCTTATAAGAAGTAAAACCTGGAAAAGCTAAAAACTAATTTTCTTGGAACCATGAGAGAACTGAGATTGCCAGGAAAATTATATAATTCTGAAAGCGGGAGTAAAGACTCATCCAGAGAAGCATAGCCAGGACTCTCATCTGGATCTGAAACCCATGTGTTTCAGATGAAAGAAAAGAATGAAACCCCAGAAAAAAATGAAACAAAATAGAGATAAGAAACGTACTAGGTGTAGAGTTCAAAACATTGGTTATAAGGATGCTGAGTGAACTTTGTGAGAACTTTTAACAGCATATATATACACCAGTCAGAAATGAAGGTTACACTAACTGAAATGAATAATAATCTACAAGGAAGCAACAGGAGAGTAGATGAAGCCAAGAATAAAATCAGAGATTTGGAATATAAGGAAGCAATGAACACTCAATTAGAAAAGCAAAAAGAAAAAGAATAAAGATAGTGCAAGGAGACTTTGAGACAACTTCAAGTATACCAACATTTGCATCATTGGGGTGTTTAGAAGAGAGGAAAGAGCAAGAATTTGAAAACCTATTGAAAAAAGTAATGACAGAAAACTTTCCTAGTCTGGTGAAGAGAATAGACATACAAGTCCAGTGAGTGCATAGAGTTCCAAACAAGATAAATCCAAGGAGGCCCACGTCATAATTAAAATGCCAAAGGTTAAAGACAATCTTAAAAGCAGCAACAGAAAAGGAGTTAGTTACCTACAAGAGAGGTCCCATAAAACTGTCAGATGTATCTTTAATAGAATATTTACAGGCCAAAAGGCATTTGCAAGAAATATTCAAAGTGATTAAAATTAAGGAACTACAACCAGGATTACTCTACTTAGCAAAGCCATCATTTAGAATCAAATGACAATAAAGGGCTTCCTAGACAAGAAAAAGCTAAAGGAGTTCATCACCATCAAACCAGTATTACATGAAAGGTCTTCTTTAAGAAGAAGAGAGAAAAAAGATAAAGATTACAAACAATAAAATGGCAATAAATACATATCTATCAACAATTAAATCTAAAAAACAAAGTAAACAAACACAACAAAAACAGGCTCATAGATACAAAGAACATTTTGAAGGTTGCCAGAAAAGAGGGGGATTGGGAAAATGGGTGAAAAAGTTAAAGGAATTAAGACATACAAATTGGTACTTACAGAATAGTCATGGAGATGGATGTTAAAGTACAGCATAGGGAATGCTGTACATATGGTGTCAGATGGGTGGGAGTTTTCTGGGATGGTCACTTAGTAAGTTCTGTAATGTCTGATAGCTGGGGTGTACACTTGAAACTAAGATAATAGTGTATAACAATTGTAATTTAAAAATAAAAATACTTTAAATATGTATATCTATACTGGTTAGTTTATACTATATATTTCCTTTCTCTGTTAGCTCAGAAATCCTTAAAGCAATGACATCCCAGTAGCAAAAAACACAAATAGCACCAGATCTTGATTTCTAATACCATTTTCCAATAAAAGAAACCAGGTTTTAAAAAAAGTGGCTATATCTAGGGCACAAATAGAACATATACAAAATATACAAGATGAGTCTGAAGCATTTAGTAGTGTCAGAAAGTAAGAAAGTAGTGGGGACCCAAAAACATAATGAAAGGAATAAATTAAAAGGAGGTAACTGAAGGAGCTCCTGATGGCTATCAATTTAATCAACAAAAAAGAAGTACTGGCTTATACTCCAAAGTATGAAATAAATATCCATGGAGAATATATATATATATATATATATATATATATATATATATATATATATATATAAATGGGGATAATAGACACATTGTTCATTCAAAAAGAATTTCAAATTATTTATATAGCTACTTCACTCTGAAAGAACTGAAGTGTAATTCCTTACTCCTTGTGCATGGTGACTTTCTTCCAAAAAATAAAGAATAAAAAAAGGAAAACAGAGTAATTATCATGAAGAAAATTGACAAGCACTGTCTAAACCAGGTGATCAGGATAATTTTAAGGTTTTAAAATATTAGACAAATCCCAAATGAGGAACATTCAACAGATTCCATGACTAGTACTCCTCAAAACTTTAAAGGTAATCAAAAACACACCTTCACAGTCAAAAGTAGCCTAAGAGACACTATGACTATTGCAATAGCATATCCTGGATTGGATCTCAGAATGGAATAAAGATGACAGTTTAAAATTATGAAAATTAGAATAAAGTATTGACTTTATTTAAAAATATGTCAATGTTTTATTAATTGTGGCAGTTTTATCATACTAATGTAAGACAATAATAAGGGATTATTATTATATATACATATATATATATGTATATATATATATATATATATATATATATATATATATATATAGACTCTGTGCTGTTTTCATAATTTTTCTGTAAATCTAAGATAAAGAGCTTATTTAAAAATATTTTACTGGAGGGAAAGTGCTAGCCATTGCCAGTGCTGTTACTGCAGGGCTCCCCACAAAACCAGGGGCCCATCAAAGGCAGGAAAAACCTCCACAAAGAGCTGGACAGGGAGGGCTAGCCAGCATCTGCAAAGGACACAAGGACACTGTGGGCCCCCTGGGGAGCCACGTGCTCTTTGCAGACAGGGATTGCAAAAATCTCCTCAAAGAGCTGGAAGGGGAGGGCTAGCCACCACTGGAGCAAATGAAGTTGCAGGCCATCCCACCCTTGGAGCTCAGCACCCATCACAGGTGAAAACCTCCTTGAACAAGCTGGAGTGGGAAGAGTAGCCAATGATACCACAAAAGCACCCTGCAGTTCTTCACAAAGAACCAGTGAGAGAACAGAGGGTCCCAAAATGCCAGGCACTAACTATCCTTCTCAACATATTCCAAAAATTCCAAGAAAAGGAAAGACTCCCAAACACTTTCTATGGGGCCAATATTATTCTAATCCTAAAACCAGGTCAAGGGATTAGATAAAGAGCTTATTTAAAAATATTTTAATTTTCTAAGAAAGAAAACTAAAGGCCACTATCTCTTATGAACATAAATGTTAAGATTCTAAACAAAATATTAGCCAACGGAATGCAGCAATACATTCAAAATATCATACACCACAATCAAGTGGGTTTCATCCCAGGGATGCAAGGATGGTACAACATTTGTAAATCAATAAATGCAAACACTATATCAACAAAATAAAAGGCACAAACCACATGATCATATCAATAGATGCTTTAAAAGCATTTGATGAAGAAAAACAACCATATATGATAAAAAACACTCAGCAAAATGGGAATAGAGCAAGCATACCTCAACATCATAAAGGCCATCTATGAGAAACCTGAAGCCAACATCATGTTCAAAGGGCAAAAATTAAAAGGTTTCCCCCTAAGATCTGGAACAAGGCAAGGATGTCCACTTTCTCCACTTTTGTTCAACATCATTTTGGAAGTTTTAGCCATAGCTATCAGACAAGAAAAAGGAATCAAATGTATCCAAATTAGAAAGGAGGAAGTAAAACTGTCATTATTTGCAGATGACATGATAGTGTACATACAAAACCCCATAGGCTCCACCAAAAACTTACTTGACCTAATAAGCAAATTTAGCAAAATAGCTGGATATAAAGTCAATATCCAGAAATTAAAAGCATTTTTGTATACCAATAATGAAACATCAGTGATAGAAGCTAGAAAACTAATCCCCTTTACCATAGCAACAAGAAAAATAAAGTACTTAGAAATAAACTTAATGAAGGAGGTAAAAGACATGTACTCAGAAAACTACAGAACATTGAGAAAAGAAATGAAGATACAAATAAATGGAAGCATATACCATATTTATGGATAGGAAGAATGAACATCATTAAAATGTCCATTCTACCCAAAGCAATCTATAGATTTGATGCAATCCTATTAAAATACCAATGAAATGCTTCACAGATATAGAAAAAATACTGCAAAAATTTATATATATAGCCAAAATTGCCCACAAATAGCCACAGCAATCTTGAGAAAGAAGAACCCAAAATCAAACTATGCTTCAAGGTTACTGTAATCAAAACAGTCTGGTACTGGCATAAGAATAGGCATATAGATCAATGGAAGGGAATAGAGAGCTCAGAAGTAAACCTAGGACTCTATGGGCAATTAATATTTGACAAAGGAGGAAGGAACATAAAATGGAGTAAAAACAGTCTATTCAAAAAATGGTGTTGGGAGAACTGGACAGCAACATGCAAAAAGATAAAATTAGACCAATTTACACCTTACACCAGAATAAACTCAAGATGGATAAAGGACTTAAAACATAAGCAGGGTCACCATAAAGGTCCTGGAGAAAAATATAGGCAGTAAAATTTTAGATATCCTACACAGAAATATGTTTACCAATATTTCTCCAAGGGCAAAGGAAATAAAAGAACAAATAAACAAATGGGACTATATCAAACTGAAAATTTTTGTTCATCTAAAGAAAGAACCAGCAAAATTCAAAGGGAACCAACTGTATAGGAAAACATATTTGCCAATGATACCTCAGACAAGGGTTTGATATCCAAAATATGTAAACAACTAATGTGGCTCAATACAAGGGAGACAGACAGCCCAATTAAAAATTGGGTAAAGGTCCTGAACATACAGTTCTCTGAGGAAGACATACAAAGAGCCCTAAGGCATATGAAAGAATACTCAACATCACTAGTCATCAGAGAGTTGCAAATTAAAACCACAATAAGATACCATCTCATACCTGTCAGAATGGCAATCATCAACAAATCAACAAACGACAAGTGTTGGTGAGGATGTGGGGAAAAGAGCCCTGGTATACTGTTGGTGGGAATGCAGGTTGGTGCATCCACTATGGAAAACAGTATGTGATTTCCTTAAAAAACTGAAAATGGAACTGCCTTTTGATTCAGCAATTCCACTACTAGGACTATACCCCAAGAACCTTGAAACACCAATTCATAAGAACCTATGTACCCCTATGTTCATAGCAGTGCTATTTACAATAGCCAAGTGCTGGAAACAGCCTAAGTGCCCATCAGTGGATAACTGGATCAAAAAACTTTCATATATTTACACAATGGAATAGTACACAGCAGAAAGAAAGAAGGAACTCTTACTCTTTGCAACAACATGGATGGAACTAGAAGGTATTATGCTTAGTGAAATAAGCCAGTCAATGAAGGACGAATACTGTATGATCTCACCCATTACAGGACAATAATGAACAAAACATAGAAACAAGCAAAACAGAACCAGATACATGAATACAATGAATAGATCTTCAGTTGGCAGAGGGGAGGGAGGAGTGGGGAGAGGGAGGAGGAGGCAAAGAAGGGGAGCAGTTTAGTCAAGGAACTAGCATGGAAGAACCATGGACATGGACAACAAGTGGGCTTAACTTTGGAGGGGAGTGAGTGGGTAGGGAAGGGGACAGAGGAGAAGGAAAAGGGGATGGATGTAATACAACGACAATAAAATTTTAAAAATAAAAATATTTTTTCACCTTTATTCTAATATGCCATACTAATTTTGTATCTCCTCAACATCATAAACATCATAAGGTGTTTTATTGGACTGGCATGAACCTGCTTCTTTATTAGATAAAAGGTAACACATTGCTTTTTCTATAAAGCCATCTTCAACTTCTCCAGACAATTTTCCTCATTTATCCTTCTCTTGATGCCATGATAGTTCTCTTACTACAACGTAATTGTGTGCTTGTCTCTTCCTACAACATGTGGCCTCCTCCATGTTTCATTATTCTAACACTATGCTAGCAAAGTGTTGAACACAGTGGATGCACTCAACTAATGTTTGTTGCCTAAGTAATGACCATGTTAGCAATGTTTTTGAATTTTTAAAGCAAGTTCACATGCTTCCTTGTGTATGATCATCCCAACCACCTTTTGTGTTGATAGGCCACTATTTTTGCATTTAAAATGAGGAAATTGAGACTTAGAAAGTGGAAAAGACTTGCCTTAGATAGAAAGCTTGCAAATGCCAGAAAAGGCATTTATCTAAATTCTTATGAAGAAGTATTTACTTTCCCCTTCCATGTAAAGATAACCTGAGATTCTTCACTTGGGTTTAAATCCTGGCTCTGTTTACTGTTCTCTCTCCAATCTTGGGCAAGTCACAAAACCTAGGTGCACTTTAAAACCCTCACATTTCAATGGAAGTTAATGATCGTATTTATCTTGTAGAATTTTGTAAAGATTAAGGTACAATGCTTATAAAGTAACTGATATTTGGTAAGAGCTCAATAAATTACAACTATTATTATTACGGTTTTTTTTTTTTTTTTTTTTTTTTTTTTTTTTTTTACTAATACTACTACTAGCATGACTCTTTTAGAGTCAACCAAACAGCTTCACACAGATAAAAAACAGGAAGGATTACATTCTATTTGCTCAATTGGGACCAGCATAGAGACCTTCTTTTATTATGCTATCTTCCCCTTTAAAATATAAGTCCAATGGCAAGAAACTTGTCTTCTATGTGAGATGACCATTTGGACTACATGAATTTTAAATTACTTTCTGTACACATTTCCATATCCTTTATTTTCTTTGCATGTTGCAAGTAATGGAGCATACAATATCAGAGATTCAATGAAGGTTGGCTGACTGAAGCTTTCCAGCTTCCAAAACAATCAGTTTCATGTTGCCAACTTTTATTCAGTTTGTGATTTATGGGCATATGGAGTGTTTTCCATTCCAGAGTTTTCTCATTTGAATCATCATTTGTAAATAGATATAATAACCCATAAACTGATATCAGCATCAAAACAGAGCTGTCCAACTGGAGTAATAGATGGACTTTGGAGGTAAAAGACACTAGGAAGGGCACAAACAACAAGCAAGAGAATATGAACAACAGCCTTTACAGAGTCAGGGCCTTTCAGTTCCTTCCATACCTTCTGTCCATTGTAAAACACTGTGTGATGAATGTCTAATGCAATCAGACTCTCACTCTTCTTGGGTAATGCAATCTTGCAACAATAGACTAAACCTTAGCCTTGCCAACCCCAAATAGGCATGCCAGTCTGCCTCATTCCAGAATTGTGGCTTGTCTCCACAAGTAATAGTGATTCTCTTGCCTATACCAATTGCAGGCTGCAGATGGGTAGCCTAATGCTGTAATGTCAGACTAAATTCTCCACAGACGAACTGGAATATTTCCTCCCTCATTCAGAAATCTGCCAGCCAGCTGTCAGGTCTCCAGGACTCCCTCACTTGCCCAGATCACCAGTGAACAGACGGTGTTCACCACAATTATTAGGCTATGTTTTCTGTTCAAAACCTTTTCTCTGTCCTAATGATTTAATCTATTTTTTTCAAACACCCTGAAAAATAGTCATTGGAATTTTCATAAAGAAAAGAGTTTTTCAAGGGAGCAACTAAGAAAACTACCAAAACTAGGTAAGGGATAAGAAGTGTACCTCTCTGAGCTGCTTATTGGCCATGAACCCAACCCATGCCTGATCATTCTTCCAAGTTGCTCAGTGGAGGACACCCTATTGTGTCAGTAAAGATGAGGAACCGGGAAACAGATGCCAGCTCACTAGGTTACTGACTGTCACCATCAATAAAGGACACAACATAATTTTAGGACTCCAAAGGCCAACTCACAGTGTTTAATAGAACAGGAAGAGACACAAATGGACTACAAAGAAGAACGGAGAGAAAATCTGTTTCATTTGCATTTATAAAATTTAAGAACATTAGTCATGGTCAGTCTAAAAATGTCTTTTTTGCCTTCATATACTTAAGTGAATAAAGAGAACTTAAAAGACCATCTGTTTAGGAGCTTTTTAGGAGATGCTAGTATTGGTTTGTTTGTTTTTTTTGTAAAGTTTGTTCTCTCTTTAGCTTTTGATCTCGGGGCACACTCAATTCCAAAACACTAATCATGCATGGATCTTTCTCTATGGAATGGGGATTTTGAAAAATCCAAAAGTTCTTCCTGAATATGTTCCTCTCACAACTCTTCATTGTCAATCATTAGTCTAAGTGATTCACTCAGATACCTTTCCAGTGAACATGAGCTTTGAGGTTAAATAGGCCCCAGCTCAAAAGCTGGCTGTCACTCAGTGTGTGCATTGAGAACCCTATTTAATTTTTCATAGCCTCAGTCTCCTCATCTTCTGAAGTCATTGTGAGGTCTCTATGCATGTTGTTGAGCCATGTGTCAAAACCTCCCCAGTGACTCCCCTTATAAACTATAGAGTCCACCAAGCCTGCTAAATCTGGCCCCAGCCTTCTTCTTCAATTTTATCTCCTGCGAATCTCCTGCTGACACATGGAGTTAGGGACTCTGACCTACTTTCATTCCTTAAATATACCAGGGAATGTGCCTTCTCAAGGCCTTCTTACATCCTGTCTTTTCTACCTGAATCATCTTGCTCTTGCATAACTAGTTCCTTCTCATTCTTCAGATAGCACCTCAAGTATCACTTCCCAAAGAGGTCTTCTCAGACCACTATAAGTAGGTCCTCTGGTCATGATGTCCATTGTTTTTTTTTTTTTTGTTTTTAATAGCTTGTTTCAGTTTACCTTTAAGCATTTACACCTCTTAGTAGCTTCCCTCTTTGTGGAGGTGGAGGGTGTCTGCCTGGCAACCTCTGCTCATAGCTCCATTGCTTTGAATAATTAGTAATATCCTTTTTTTTTTTTTTTTTTTTTAAGTTTTATTGTTGTTGTATTACATCCATCCCCTTTAGTAATATCCTTTCTTAATGACATTACCCAGACTGCCTAGACAGGTTTGATCCACTTTGTGTATACTTCTTTAGCACCTAATACTTTCCTTATGGAAGCCTCAAATCCTTTTAATTATATGGTATTTGCTCTCTTTCCTAATATACTTACATGAAGACAGAGTCCAAGTCTGTTTCATGCCATGTCCCTCGTGTTCAGTATATTGTCTGACACCCAGAAGATGCTCAATAAATAACTCCTCTCTGTCCCCGCATTACTATTACTTACAAATGCCAAGAACATTGTAATTTTCCCCTAGTTTTCATGCCACTGCGCCCTTTACATGGGGAGAAAACACCTGTAGCCTCTTTATTTTCTTTTTCTTTACTCCATTATTCTTTTTCATGTCAGAGCTACTGTGTAAAAAACCTAGAACTACTGATTCAGACATGTTCCTGGGGCATTAGATTTTTTAAAAAACGTAAAAACAGAACAAAGCATAATGTGTAGAATGTGTGATGAAAATGCCCACCAGATTTGCTTTGATGGTTAAAGGATGGTGAGCAATTATATGAAAAAGCAATTACTTAGTAAATAATGCCCAAGCAGTGTGTGGGCAGCTTCTGATGATTTCTTTCCTAATTTTACAGTTTCAGTTTGTCTTCTTTAGTGTTTAGGTTTCCTCCTTTCCCTTTCCCCATCTCTCCATAGCAGCTGAGTTTTCATTTTCACTTTCTGTATCTTTTAGCAGTATGTATTTTTCCCAAACACCAAATTCAAGATGGATACAAGGGTTTGCCCTTGTCTATTGGGAATGTTCTGCTCAGAAAAATCCTCAACTGGTAAAACTGATACCTAAGGGGATAGATGTCAAATGACCAAATTTGAAACAACCTCTCAAGTAAATAACACCAGGAAATTTCTAGACATGCTGACAATGGATAAAGGAGTATAGACTACTAATACATTTTTTGATTTTCCTACAAGAAGGCTTCTCATGTTCAAAGTGACTGTCATTCTAAAACTCTGAACTTTGCAATTGAATAATTAAAGCTATGTATGTTTTAAATCATTTTACTATGACAAATAATAAGGATGTGTATTGCTTTTCACACCCACATTTAGAGTTTTCTCCAAAAAAAGTTATTCTCTTCCATACTCTAAAGCAAAATTAAAGTTTCAGAAAATGTATGACAATCACAGAAACACTATTTAAAGAATAATAGCACTCTTCTCATGGCAAAAAGTTAATTATCTAAACAGCAGACTTTTGAGATGACAAGATAATAGAACAAATTTACTGAAATGAAGCTGAGCCTTGAAATGTTTCATCTCTCTCAGAATCATAAAAAAACTTTTTAGGTTTTGGTAATCTTTCAACATATAGCTCTTGAAGAAGTAACAGTGCATATTTACAATAGTCAAGGGCTGGAAACAGCCTAAGTGCCCATCGGCGAATGATTGGATCAAAAAACTTTGGTACATTTACACAATGGAATACTACACAGCAGAAAGAAAGAAGGAACTCCTACCCTTTGCAACAACATGGATGGAACTAGAAAGTATTATGCTTAGTGAAATAAGCCAGTCAGTGAAAGACAAATAGCATAGGACAATAATGAACAAAATAAACAACAAGCAAAACAGAACCAGATACATGAGTACAGTGAATAGACCTTCAGTGGGCAGGGGGAAGCGGGCAGGGGGAGGAGGGAGGAAGAGGCAAAGAAGGGGAGCAGTTTAGCCAAGAACCTAGTATGGAAGAACCATGGACAACAACAACAAGTGGGATTGACTTTGGAGGAGAATGGGTGGGTGGGGAAGGGGACAGAGGGGAGTAAAAAGGGGATGGATGTAATACAACAACAATGAAATTAAATTTAAAAGAAAGTAACAGTGCATAAAATGAGCAGGTAATATTTGCAACTAAACATGAAAGCACCCCTGCGAGGTCAGCTGTAGATCCCACTGATGCAGGATAGTTAAAGGTGTTCATTGCTGACTGCAGCAACTGGCAGATATAATTGTTTGAACTAGAGGTAATAGTCATGAAACAAAGGTTTAGAGAGTATTACAAAACTAATTTCATGTTTACACGTCTAAGAGATTTATATTTTCCTTTCCTTCTTGTTCTCTATATCTGTCACTTCCACATGGCAAACAACCCTGCTTTTCAAGTCAGATTTTAACCCTGACAGTGTGACATTGAGCAGGGCACTTCAATCTCCTGAATCTTAACTCCTCCTCTTCAAGGAAGGGTTAATAGCTAGCCACCTCATACCATTTGTAGATTAAGCAAGGCAAGGTATACAAAGTTCTTTCTTGCCATAAAGCCTGAAGCATATTCAGTGCTCAATAACTATGTTAATATCTCTACCACCTTCATTTCAGGAAAATAGAGAATAAGCATCTCTTATTAGCTTATGACTTTAAATGTGTCCTCTTGGTCAGTCTTCATAGCACTCATTTATATAGTTTTCAAACAAAATCCATTATACCAACTCAATGTTTTGTAGCAGTTTTCAAAACTGAAAAATAAGTAGTTATTAATTGGAAGAGGTGGTCAGGGAAAATGTGTGAGTTAGAATGCAGCTGTGGTCACCTGAGCACATATTAAAAATATATATATTAAAAAAATATAGTACTAAAGGTAAAATGTTGCCTCTTGGCAATCATTTGCAATGATGCAATTGCAAAATAATTGCAAATTTGGTTACAAATCAAGTGGAAGTTTTAAAGAACTAGCACTGAAGTAGTCCAGGGTATGTTTATACTGATTTCTAAAATCATTTTGCAAAGCAAAACATGAGAGTTTCTAGTCTTCAAACGCTTTGTGGCTACCCTGAAAATATGTCATCATAAATGTTAGTTTGAAAAATAAAGTTTCACTGGCCTGCAAACCCAAAGGTTGCTGGTTCGATTCTCCAGCCAGGGCTCATAACCAGGTTGCAAGCCAAGTCTCCAGCCAGGTCCTTGGCTGGAGGCAGGTGAAAGGCAACCATACATTGATGTTTCTCCCCCTCTCTGCCTCTCTCCCTTCCTCTCTCTCTGGAAATAATAAATAAAATCTTTAAAAAAAAAGAAAGAAAAGAAAAATAAAGTTTCACAGTAACAGCATTTTGTGTTTCTCTTAAAAGCAGATATAAGTTTTCAGAGGCTAGAGATGAAACTGAACTGTGCCACATTTTATAAGTTCCTTTAAATGTATTTTAATTCAAATAAAAACATAGTGCTTTGAAGAAAGCAGGGTACAAGAAATTATAAAAATATACCTCACTCTATATTTTCTTCCTAGTTTCTTTTTTAGATTTTATTTATTAATTTCAGAGAGAGGGATAGGAAGAGAGGCAGAGGGGGAGAGACATCAACATATGGTTGCCTTTCACCTGCCTCCAGCTATGGACCTGGCTGGAGACCTGGCTTGCAACCTGGTTTTGTGCCCTGGATGGGGAATCAAACCAGGAACCTTTGGGTTTGCAGGCCAGTGCCTCATCTACTGTGCCACCAGCCAGGGATTTTTTCATAGTGTTGAAGCTATATTATACTTTCCTCTTTTTTTCAGTCATTGTTTAGAAAGTTGGGTAATCCAGGATTATAATCAAAGCTCCACAGCTAAGCCAGGAAAATGATTGAGTGTACCCAGCCATGTGTAAGGAAATAAGCAATGGTAGGAAGGTGGGGAAACAAGAGGGGAAACTTTTATCCAGTTCCAAATTATTATTACCATAGAAAAGATATAAACCTGGTGTTCCAGATCTTCTAATTCTTCAATAAACAAGAAAACTAGAATTTTATATAAAATTTGGTTTTTCAGTGATGTAACCATTTCAATGAAAAAAAAAAAAAAACTATTATGCAGTTAAATAAAACATATATGTTGGCCAAATTCACCCGCAGATCCGTTTGTGACAACCAATATTTAGGAACATTTGAAGTTTGGGGGATAGAGAGCCAAAAGTGGAAGCTAAAGGGAAGTTACAGACAGCTTAACTCACCTCTCCCTCTATGCCCCATCTCTACCAAAAATATTTAGCCATGTGTATTCTTTACAGAAATTTCTATGTTGCCAAGGATTTGATTTATTGAAATAATAAAACATATAAAGTTAAAGATATTTTTATTTGATTGGCAGGTAGTATGCTTAATGATTTCTATATTTTTGAGTTGAGAAAACCAAATGTCAGAAGGTAAATATCTTTACAAAAGTAAATTTTATATATATATATATAAATTTTATATATATATAATTCAGGTTTTTTTTTTTTTTTTTTTTAAGTTCTTACTAAATCCCCAAAGCTAAGCCCTGGCCAGGTGGCTAGTTACTTGGAGCATCGTTTTATACACCAAAGGGTTGCTGTGGTTTCTATAGCTGGTTGGATTCCAGGTCAGGGTGTGTATGGCAGGTAACTGGTTGAAGTTTCTGTCCCACATTGATGTTCTTTCTCCCTCTTTTTCTCCCTTCCTCTCTTTAAAATCAATAAACATATCCTCAGGTGAGGATTAAAAAAAAAAAATCCCAGAACTGGAGAGTATTATGCTTAGTGAAATAAGCCAGTCAGTGAAGGACAAATATCATATGATGTCACCCATTACGGGACAATAATGAGCAAAACTAACAACAAGCAAAACAGAACCAAGTATATGAATACAAGGAATAGGCCTTCAGTGGTCAGGGGGAACGGGGTTGGGGGGAGGGGGGAGGCAGAGGCAAAGAAGGGGAGCAGTTTAGACAAGAACCTAGTATAAAGGAACCATGGACATGGACAACAGATGGGATTGATTTTGGGGGGAATGGGTGGGTGGGGAGGGGGACAGAGGGGAGCAAAAAGGGGATGGATGTAATACAACAACAATAAAATTAAAAAAAAAAAATCCCAAAAGTTCTTTTGTTGGCACCACTGTGGCACCCAATTTAACCAAATCACTGGAACACTACTCAAGTGAGCCCTCTATTAAACTTGACACCAACTTTGTATGATGCCAACTATTACACAGATCATCCTCCCACACTAGCCCATCACCATCAGTTACATTAACTTTATTGCTTACAACTTTGAAATTTATACCTTAAGCTAATTTCTCTTACCTTAATTCTCTATATATTTATATACAAAGGTTGATTAGCTCTTGCTACATAAATATTCAACAGAATTCTCAAACTCAATAATCCACTACTTTTGACCCCATGGGGAAAAAAAAATCTAACGTTCAGAACTACCAATAACAGGAAGAAGAGAATTTTTTTTTTTTTTTTTTTAAAGAATGAAATGCAACTTAGACAAGAACCTAATATAAAGGAACCATGGACATGGACAACAGGTGGGATTGACTTTGGGGGGAATGAGTGGGTCGGGAGGGGGACAGAGGGGAGCAAAAAGGGGATGGATATAATACAACAACAATAAAATTAAAAAAAAAAAAAGAATGAAATGTTTCCCATCATTGTGGATTCTTAAGCACATTCTCCACGTATGTGGCATGCTAGCTGGATGTCTTTTGGCATAATTGTTACATGTTTGGCATGCATAGCACACAGTTTGGTGTCTTCAAAAAGGCCAACCAGATAGGCTTCACTTGCCTCCTGCAAAGCACCAATAGCTGCACTCTGGGGTCAAAAGGTACCTAAGTATATGATTGCAAGTGGAAAATAGGGGACAAATCAGGTATTGGCAGTTTTCCATTTTCATTTGTGTGTGAATTTTTTAAAATATAAATGCAGGGTCATAAAGCATTAATGCAAGTCAAGATGTTTCGGTGAACAAGTTTCAGCAGTTCAACTTTATAACAATATAAATAAACCTGTTAAATTTTTCTGGACAATGTCAGCATTTGGACTTTTTTAAAACAAGTAAATTTCTTATTGATGGCAACTAAATGGTGTTTGTAGCATTTTTATCATACAGTAGATTCCATCCATTCACTATACTTTTCTAACTGAGTTGTCCTACATGCAAGTACCTGTTTTTAATGTTGTCTGTCTTCTGTGCTGTTCCTGTAAGTTTGCTATTAAAATACATTAAACAACAACAACAAAAAATCCACTACTAACTTAGATGTCCCTCATGTGAGCTCCCCTAGCACTTTGTGCTTACCTATTAGGATGTTTATATGAGGACAGAGCTAATCTCTATTACAGAATTGTGGTACAGGGGTTAAGGGTTCAATATTCAAAGAATGAATGTATAATAAATGGATGTTATATTTAATAAAACCTAATTATCAATTCAGATGATCCCATCTAATGCCATATTATTCCTTTTCTAATAAAGAATGTCTACTTTATGTCCCCCTGCACATGCGCACACACACATACACACATACACAGACACAGATGGGCTATATTTCAAAAGAAAGTAGAAACTAACTGAAAAATTCCTCAATGGCCAAAGCCATTTAGGCAAGAAAGTAAATAATGTAGTTTTGGATTATAAGTAAAAGTATTAAATAAATAGCCATGAATCCATATTGATATAAAAATTAATGAATAAATAGAGGAAATAACAGTAGAATTCTAAGTAATTTAACTGTGCCTTTTTTCTTTTCTTTTCTTTTCTTTTTTTTTTTTTAATCTTTACTTGAGGACATATTTTCATTGTTTTTCAGATAAAGAAAGAAACATTGATCAGTTGCCTCCTGGACATGCCTCCACTGGGGATCAAACCTACAACCTTTAGGTTTATGAGATAGCACTCCACCAACTGAGCCACACTGGTCAGGGCAACAATGATTTTCTTTTTAAGGGTACAGTATAGGGATGGAGAAAAAAAGAATAACTTTACAGTGGAAAAACCTGACAAACATTACCTTTACCTTGTGTTCAAACTGGGCACCATCAGTGATAAGTCATACTGATAATATGTAACTTTGATATGTTATGATGAAAAAAAATGCTTTCCCTTTCTCATGTTCATACCCAGTATAATTGTGAGAAAAAAATATCAGACATATTCCAAACTGAAGAATCATCTACAAAAAACC
Organism: Noctilio leporinus; assembly: GCA_004026585.1. Taxonomy (NCBI): domain Eukaryota; kingdom Metazoa; phylum Chordata; class Mammalia; order Chiroptera; family Noctilionidae; genus Noctilio; species Noctilio leporinus. The sequence continues at coordinate 44,414 of PVIW01005862.1, read as the reverse complement.
TAACTACACCTTAAAACTGTCAGTTATCAGAAACAAGGAAAATCAGAAAAACTGTCACAATAGACACGAGTCTAAGGAGACATGGCAACTAAATGCATTATAATATCCTACCTAGAGTGGAACAGAAAAAAAAAGGGGGACATTAAGTAAAAAAATAAGGAAATTTAAGTAAAGAATGGATTTTAGTTAATAAAACAAACAAAAACCACCCAAGCAACCAACCAACCAAACAGACAAACAGAAAACCCATCCATCAAATCATTAACTAGCAACATTCTGAAGAAGTCTCTGAAGAGAAGCTAAGAACTTTCTGGCTTCAGCATACTCTTGAAGAATGCTTTCCTTGGAGATTGGAGCAGTTAAAGGTCACTTGGATTATGTGAGATGATTGAGGTTCCTCCTCACTTTGAAAATGCCAGGATTTCAACAGAAACACAATATGGTATTAAATCCAATGCCATCTTTTAGATACTTATGAAGAAGTCAAATAAAATGGACAACTAAAAATCTATGAAGGTTGGTTGATTTTCTCTCTTAACAATTATGCCTCATAATCATTTGCTAAAAAGAGAAATTGACATTTTACAAAGTCAATGATTTGCTGGGATTTTGTGCTTACCAAACCTCTGTGGGTGTAGAGTTTGGGTGTGGATAACAACCAAGAGTTGAACAGCACTTGAGAAGTTTCTCCAAAGCCTTTCATCCAGAAGCTGACTGGTGAGCTCACGAGGTTTCTGACATTTCCCCCATTCCAACCAGGATGGAACCACACTGTAATAAAAATTCACAGTGTTCCAGAACCTTGACTTTGGGTCCTCATTAAAAATCCAACAGACAAAAAAGTCTAGGAGACTGCCTAGCCAAACCTTTCACACAGCAGGGAAGGTTTGCATTTGGTTTTATTTTTAAGTTAGCAGGCTAGCTCAGGACTCATTTTGAAGGCTGATAAAAGACTGAAGACCCATGTTCCATTTTCTGATTAATCCAAAACTAAACATTTCAAATATTTTGATCACTTAGCCTTTAAAAAAAAAACACACATGTGACAGATAATAAATAGCTACCTCTGGTACATATAACAGGACACATTAAGTTTGCCTGAGAGCTCTTGTTGGACCATTCTTATTTTAAGATCAGATAGTAAATCACAATTACCTTTTAAAGCACTGTTACAATTTTTACCTTTGTACTACTGAAAACAACCTGTGTGTATTCTAGTACTTGGACACTGCCTACCTACTGCTCATATTCCCAGTCATAACCTATTTTGTTTTTAAAAACATTTTTTATGAAGTGGGTACGTGATTTACACAAACCTCATAGTATGTACATGAAAGGGGAAAGAAATTAGGCATACACAAATTCTGTTCAGAAGGCATCAACTATGTAATATGAAAAATAGAGGCATTTATTGAAGAAGACACAAGAAACATTGTATAGGACAATGACACTTCAGTACCCTTCAAAGTAGGCACCTTGGGACTTCACACAGTTCTTCCAATCATCATCAACTGCCTGTAATATTTTCCTGAATCTCATTGATGGTCTGAAATCTCTTCCTTTCAAAGGTGATTTAAGTTTTGGGAGAAGCCAGAAGTCATGGGCACCAAATCTGGGCTGTAGGGGGCTGAGTCACCTGCGCAATTTGATGTTTTACCAAAATAAACTCTTCATGAGACATGATGTGTGAACTGGCATGTTGTCATGATGAAGCTTCCTACCATCAGTTACCCATAACTGTGGCCTTCTGAATCATCCAAATAGTTTCCATGGAAGAATGTTCAAGCTAATACAAAATTTGATGTAGATTTGTAACTCCATTCAGTCATCTTGAATGTGATGGCCATGCAGTACACATGCTCACTCAATAGCATCTACCACTCTGACTGGCTAACACAATGAAGTTGCCATTGCTTATGCATTCCATTCCACTCTTTTTGTCTGCCAGGTTACACTGATGTCATGGAAACTATTCTCATGAATGATGGCTGTACATTTTTCTGGACAGACCTTGTTTTGCAGGGCTTATTAGTAATACATTTGAGTTAAACTGAAATGTTTGGAGAATAATGGAGTATTTTACATATTCCAAGTTTTATTTTCTAAGTCAAGACTTGAAAATTAAATTAAAAGACTTTTTAAATAGCAAATAATCAATCTTGCAGGAGATGAATGGGAACTTCCAATACACCAAGCAAGGACAAGAGTGTTTCAGGGAAATAAATGACTGGCCCTCTACATAAAGTGCCTGGGACCATCTTGTTTATCTGATTCTAATATCTTCATATTTTTCAACCACCCCTGTTCTCTTTCCCACCTCCCACTCTTCCACTCTGCTCCCTCTGACCACACCCACCCACCTCCATGCTTCATAAGGAACTTTATCCCTCTCATCCCCATAGGACTTAGTCTACTTTTGTTATAACTTATGATTATTTGCTTTCTTGTATATCTTCCTCACAGACTGTGATCTCTCCAAGGACTAAGACTTAATTTCTTTTCATTCCCTGCATATAACAGAGTACCTGGCATATTTATTTGCATATACATTTGGTTATTTATATCTTGCCTTTTACAAAGAATATTTTGAGGTGCTTTATAGAACAGATGTCTTTATAATTCAAAGGCCTAAAAGATAAATCCATAAATAAAATAGGGTAGAGTAAAAATAAGAGATAGTTAGATAGAGTATATCAGTCGGGATCTCACCAGGAATCTGATGGCACACTCATGGAATCCATTAAGGAGAGTTTAATAAAGTGATAATTTGCAAAAGAGTTGGAAAGGTTTAAAAAATGAAAGAAAGTGGGTAATGGAGTGTTTTGGGGGAAGTAATAGAAAAAACTCCTTTAGGAAATCTATGAAAAGAAAGAAATCTATGAAGAGGGCCACATGGTAGGAGCTGGGAACTTATAAAGGGCAGTGACTAACTTGCATGAGTTCAGAGAAAAGTCTCACTTATTTCACTCTTTTCTTGCCTTTATATCTTTCTTGTACCTCTCATGGACCAAAACTTAATAGAAGCCAGAGGGCAAAGAATCCCCTTTATACAGTCTATAAGGGTCAAGTCCCAGAATGCAGAGCAGTGTTCAGAGCAAAGGGGTAAAGAGAAGATACCAAAACATACTATAAGCTTGCAAATTCAGTTTATAGACATATTAGCAAGCAGCCAGAACAAAATGAGAAACGTAATTGGTTCCAAAAATCAGATCATTTATCATTAACAGCATATCAGTAGTTTGTGAAAAGGCACAAAGGCCTAATATAAAAATCTCCCATGGTGATTCCTAAGGGTGATTTTCATAGAGTTCCTTTTTATAGCATGCCTTGAGGCACACTGAGGGCCCAGTGTACACAGCAGTTGAAAAGTAATTTTGTGAGGTCACAGTAATGGTTTATAAACCTAGCAATCTCATAGCCTGATGATCTGGAGGTAAATTTTAGAGAACTTGAAAGAAATGTCAAACTGATTATCTTTTATGCTGTTCTCCAAGGACATCAGTCATTTTTTAAACAACAATTTTGATAAAAGTTGAGCAACAGACAATTAATATGCCATGGCAAAAAATAAGAATTCCATATAAATGATAAAGCTGCAGGCTTCATTAATCAAATAAATGGCACATAGGATCAGTTTCTTTTATGAATTTGAAAGTTACTAACCCAACATGCATCTGAATAGATGGCACAGGCTGTATGTACACATGCATACACAGTAGGAGGTTCTAGATGCTCTGAAAGACTCAATAAACATTTTTGAGAAGCAGAAATTAAAACATGAAGAGGGGGTAAATGGTAATGGAAAAAATACAATAAAATTAAAATTGAAATTCAATTTAAATGAAGATGGCATTACCATTATTCTAAAATTATACATGTAATAGTAAAATAAAATGATAATTTCTATAAAGCAAAATCATACAAAGAATGGGGTATACTCCCAGTTTGTACTTTCTCCATTTTTGAAACCAAGTAGGTTGCCCACTCTACTAAAAGAAAGCATTTTCATTTATTTTTACAGTAAAAACAGCTAATGTCCCTTCTGATATTTATATCAGCAGCATCACCATCATTAACAATTTTAAATTACTTACTAAATGCAAGAAGTCTACTAAGTCCTTTGCATGCATTAACTCATTTAAGTATTACATAACTATTACCATCTGCATTTTATAGGTGAGGAAACTGAGGCACAGAGACCTAAAGTAACTCATTTGAATTAGGGTTCTCCAAAGAAAAAGAACTGTTGGGTATTTAGAGAAATATGCAAGAGGAACTATATTATAGGAATTGGCTCACTCCATTATGGAGGTGAGAAATCCTACTGTCTAAGCTGGAGAAGCTCCAATGTCCAAGGGCAGGAGAAGATGGAGTTCTCAGGTGAGATACAGAGACAAAATTCACCCTTTCTCTAATTTTCTATTTTATTTGGGCTCACAACAAATTGGATAATGCCTGTTCTCATCAGTGAGAATTGGACTCCTTTACTCAGTCTCCTGATTCAACATTGACTTTTACTGAAAAAAAAAAAAATCAGATATAATGCTTTATTAGCTCTCTGGTCATCCCTTAGCCCAGCCAAGCTGACAAGAAATTAACTATCACAGTGCTCCACATCATCCAGTATGCAAGAGGATTTAAATCTTAAAAATGTGGTGGCTTCAGAGACCTCCCCTTTTAACCAACACAAAATCCTAATATACTAGTCTAACATTAGACCAGAAGAGTAGATGCAAAGCCATTTTATGAAGTGAGAACATTCACAAAACCAAGATTTTCGCCCAAGGAATACTTTTGACTCAACCATTCCCAAACTGGGATTACGTAAAACATCTTACCCTGTAGAATGTCCCTGGAAAAGGATTCCAAGGACTATGAAGTTGGGAGACACTAAGAGCCATGATACACACCTTATTAAAAGCTTTGAGAAAATAGTCATTAGAGAAATCTTTCTCTCTTTAATTATCTGGATTCAACTTAATTTACTCCACCAGTGAATTCATTCATTGCATTATTCTTGCAAAAGTCAATAATAACTTCTGAATCACAAAATCCAAAGGACTTCTTACTCTCCCTGGACCAAATAGATCCTGCCCTTCTTTTGAAACATGTTCTTAACATGGCTTCTGTAATATCATTCTCTTGATTTGTTCTTTCAGATTTTAGCCAAGCATTGCTGCTTAGGAGATATCTACTTTAATTCTTAGATCAGAGCAGATGCTTTCCTTGGTCTATTTTAGACCACATATCAATCCTTTATAGCATTTGTCTTACTTGTAACATTCAAATTTGTACATAATTATTGGCTCCATATCTATCATCCTTAACTAAATTGTAAACTACATGAAGTGAGCAGTACTCTTTTTGTTCACTACTGTATCTTTAGCCCCTAACACACTGTTTCAAGCAATGCAGATGGTCCTGTTGTCAGGCACCATTTTATCAGCATTGTGCTAGGTGCTGTACTCAGAATGTTACAGAAAATAGACTTCATCTCTTTGTTCATGGAATTTTTAGTTTAGAATGAGAGAAATGTAATCAAAAACAAGTTCAATACACTGTGTAGTGGGAATTAAAACAGAAGAGGCTCTAGGGAAACCAAGATGTGGAGGGTTAAGAAAAGCTTCCCTTTCTTAAGATCTTATAAACAAGAGATCTAAGTAATACCAATTGCTATGTAAGCACTTTATGCAAAGTAATTCACAATGACCTTCATCTAAGAGGGAGGTAAATAAGGAAACTAAGGAATGAGGAAGGTGTGTGACTTGCCAAGTTTGCTCAGCTAATTAGAAGGGGAGCTGGATTCAAACCTAGACAGTCTGGCTCCCATTTCTGTGTTCTTAATGCCACACTGCATTGAGCTTTTGAGTTTCCTATGCAAAAGAGAGTTAAGAGACAGGCTGGGTTCCAAACAAAGGGTAGAGCAAAAACAAAGACAGACAAAAAAGGATTCTAATCTTTTGAGAAACTGGTTGATCAGTTTGCATTTTTAGAAAGAAAGGAAGGAGGAAAAAAGGAAAGAAAGAAATGAAAACAAAAACAAAAACAAAAAAACACTGGCTCTAATGGAGAGATTGAATCGGAATAAGGCAAGCCCAAAATAGGTTACTGTTTTCACATATCTACTAAAATCCTTTGGGACAAGTGTTCTTTGGAAGGCCCTTAAGTGAATACATCTCTCCACCAACCAGAGACTGCGATTTAAGGTTTGATCCCTATGCGGGTTATCACTTCTCAAGATCGAAGAGAAGACTGCACAAAATTATACATTTTAAAATATACATGCTTTGGTCATAAAATGACCCCCAAAGGGAATCAGACTTGGTTGAGAATAAATCCGTTTCCAGAAAGTTCACAGAACCTCAGCGTTTGAGAAGTGAGAAGAACTTTATCTCAAAGTCCGTCTAACAATGAACAAAAAAATAAAAGAATTATCACTAATTACCTCCCTTAACAATAAATCAAGGGGGATATAGTTTAAATATATAGTGAGTTGGTTTTTCATCCTCATGGTTTTAAAGGACGGTGGGGGGAAAGAGGGTGGTAATGCTAGATTAGGCATTTTTGCGCATATTATCCACAGGGAAATCTAAATCTATAACCATCATCATAAAATAAAACAAGAAGCAAATCAGAAAGGAATGAATGACGGGCAAGTGATAGCCAAGGGGGTTGCCATAATAAATTATTAAAAATGCCTTAAAAGAGCAAAAATAAAAAAATACTTATCAGAGCAGCAAAACACATTTTAATAAATAATATGATTTGGTTTTAATTAATGGCCTAATTACATTTTTACCCAATAGGCTTAAATGCTCCAAAGGAACAGTTTGAGTCTCTTTGGTAGATAATCTGTGTTTTAAAAAATGTTCTAATTACATATTTGCTTGAGTAAATAATGTGAATTTTACAAAACTGCTTAATGACATATTTATGTGACTATATTTACCCAAATGGCCTCTCATTCTGTACTAATGGAGCAGGGATTATTGTTCCTGGGAGATGGGAAAGCAGGGTGGCTCTGGCTTTCACCCTAACATCCTTGTTTTTCTCACACCGTCCTCTATCTCTCACCCCAAAACATGCCACAGAAAGCATATGACCTACTTATTCATCATCCATTTAAATAGGGAAAAAATTCTTCCTCAGGCTTTTGTGTGAATACATTTTTCAGAAAAGCTGCAGACTTGAAAAATGAGTATTAATACTGTATAATGCTCCATTATACGTAGATAATGAGACTGTGACTGAGATGGGACATTCAAAGTTTAAGCAGCTATATAATTTATTCCTTTCCTTGTGAAGTGTCTTACATGCCTTAAAAAAAAAAAAACAAAAAAAAAAACCCTCCAGATTCCCTGTATTGTAATTAGATTGCTGTGACTTAAAGCACCATAATGGTCTAGTCAGTCCCCCCTTAACCAAGTTTTCCCTTTCTGTGATTCCAGTTATCCATGGCCAGCCATATTCCAAAACTCTCAAATAGAAAATTCCAGAAATAAACAATTCATCAGTTTTACAATGTGCACTCATTCTGAGTAGTGTGATGAAAGCTCTGTCTTGTTCCATCTCAGTTATCAGATTGAGGGTCGTATCAGATCTACTGTCTTGGTATCACAGTGCTTGTGTTCAAGTAATCCTTATTTAATAATGGCCACCATAGCCATTCAGATAACTTTTGTTACAGTATATTATTATAATAGTTTCATTTTATTATTGTTATTGTTGTCAAGGTTTTACTCTGCTTAATTTATAACATAAAATTGATCATAAGTATATATGTAAATAAAAAAACATAGTATGTACTAACTATCCATGATTTTAGGCATCCACTTAGGGTCAAGTTCCCCGTGGGGACTGCTGGGGAGACTACTCTACTAGGCAACAGAAAAGTCATAGAAAACTGAGTTTAAATCTCCCAGTTTTGTGGAGGCATGTGTCCATTGACGAGCTTTTTCATTTTAGGTTTTAGAGATATAAATGGAGAACAATTGGATGTATATTTATTCATAAAATTGCATGTAGGATCCAAATGCTTCAGTTCATAGTTTCCTTCATAAATCTGATTATTTACCATTTAAAACTAGGTGAGCTCCATTCACAAAATAATTAAATATGGCCCAGGCAAGGCAAAACCACATTTACATTTTCAGTCTTTCTATTATTGGAAGCTTCCTTGGTGAAATCTGAAAGTGTCCCCATACACAGGGGACAGGGAGAGGTTAAAGAAAGGGGCTACTCCAGATTGGTAGATGACAGTTTTAATAAGCAAGGGAAATTCCAAGACTTGTCTTGGGAGGCCACAAGATGAGTAGAGTTCTACACCTGCCTACTGGAAACTAAAAAATTTATATGGAAGCATTAACAGGGTCCAGTTATGTGTATAGTCCAGATAGTCTCATCAACATGTTACTTTCTTAAGGTTCACCCTTAAAATGGCTCCTAGTGTGTGAATATTGGGTGGAAGGTACATTCCAAAGACAGGGGAAGGTTGCCTGCATCCAGCTTTTGGGTCATTCAGCAGTCATTTTCTCTCAATGACCTCCTTTAACATTCACAAGTGAGAAAATTTACCAAACACACACAAAAAAGAATAAAACAAATGGTTGAGAGAACAAGAGAATAAATTAAGGAATAAGGTTAGCATCCTATCCCATTCATTAATAGCCTATATATACTAACCTTCCTAGAGGCCAAAGCACGAAAAGTCACAGTTTAAGCAAGTCAATCAGATCCTCCTGATTTTTATATCTAAAATAATTTATTCTGTAATTTTCACACATAGGATGCCTTGTGCACATGATATTTTCAGCAATATCCCAATAGAAAATATGATAGTAAGTTCCATAAGATCATAAATTACCATTTCAGTGAAGGAGTCCCATGCTTTTAAAAATGGAATGCATGATAAATGTCACATTTACTGTGCAGATCACAGTAGTCTCACTCATGGATGATTCAAAAGACATTCTAATAATTGCAGGGACTCAGCATCCTCACTAGAGGCTCCAATTGTATTTCACTATAGATGGGCAAAATTGCTACTTAATTGAGTATGCAAGCTGAGAGAGTATCAGATTAACTAAGTTTCACCTTAATAAAAATGTAATTATTTATTAAAATGTTGTATCCCACTGATGATGGTCTTATACATTACTCCTTTCCCTGGGCTCTATCTCACAGAGCTCAGATGACCCCGCTGCACAGACCAAAAGACCTGAGATTCCGAGTTGTGGTGAAAAGATGACTACAATGTGGACCCCAAAGCACTACAATCCATTCATTTCTCTCTTCCAGTTCAATAGCACCTGAGGCAGCTTGCTTGCAGAAGTGCAGTGGTAGCACCATCTGTTTATTCTGGCCTCATTTGCCTGGATCAAGTAGGAAATTGAAGGCACTAAGCTGAGTTTTTCAGAAACTTTGCAGTAATTGAAGAGCGAGAGTGAAAGAAAAGAGGGAAAGCTTTGGCAACTTAATTATACTGGTCACTTTGTGGGCTGCATAATAAAGGTAAAGAGTGTTTTTGAAATATTACCCAGCTTAGAGCAAACCATAATTTCAAACACTTTGTAGAGGATCCCATCTACTCAAGCAGTCTTTTATAATTAGGATGTGAAACTCAGCCCTGTAGTTGTTTATTATTGAAATTGCCTTAAGGTGATCTCTGGAACAACTTCTTCTCTTGATTTACCTCTGCCTTCCTTTTCTAAAAGTAGCAAATGGAATTCATGGGATTAGTCTCATAGGAGCAAATAGGAAGAGATAGAATGCAGTTGGTAGGTAATGCTGGGCAGGACCCAGAAGAGAGATGCCAAGAGGACATGGTTAGATCATTGGAGAACTGATTGGAAAGATTCTGTGTTCCCAGAGGAGAGCAGGCTTCAATGGCTTTTCTTAAGTTTTATTACACATTAGCAGAACCATATGCTCTGCTCATGTGGGCAGAACCTGGGGGGCATACATCAGCTTCAGAATCCTTTGGAAAGTTGGGAAGTTTCTGTTTAGGAAATGAGACTTAGTGCAGAAGCTGCACCTGTCTGTGGCTTCCACATAACATATTTCTTTATGCAGAGTACATTCAATTTAGGGTTTTTTCTTTCCATTCTATGTCCACCTAGAGAAGAAAAACATTATTAATTTCTGTCACTCTGAAACACATGGGCAAAAAGAATCTATCTTTTTAAAAGGTTGGCAAATAGCTAGAGGGAGAGAAAAAAAGGAGAGAAGAAAATGCTCTTTTCCAGACTTAAAATCAATATATCTTATGAAACCAAATCAATTTGTATATGCCCAAATCATTAGAGCCAGAGTCCAGTTGTTAGAATGCGTATTTTGTCTCTAGGATTAAATCTCATTATGTCACAGAGGTTGAGTGTCTTTAGCCAACCTGAAAAACTGACAGGTAAAACTTGATAGCATATATGTATAGTATGGGAGATGCAGGAACAGCAGTATCTGCAAATTTAAATAAGAAGCCCTGTGGTTTGCTGTGTCCCCAGCTCAGTACTATACCAGTTAGGGTGGCCTCAGATTATACAATTTACATTTGGGATAAGCAGTATGTGCTTTCTCATCTCCGCTTGGTGCCCAGTGTGTTCTCATTGCATCTACTGCACTGTCCCCAAAGCTGCTCACAGCCCATTTTGAAGTTCATCCTTGCACAGTGTTCTTCCTGGCATTATCCCATATTCTGCTCATTCCTAGCTCCTTTCTCACTATCAAACATTGCTGTTTCATTTACTACTTTGTCAGGACTTGATGACAACTGAGAGTTTTATTAAATATTGTGTTAAAATATTAATGTGTTACACCCTCAAGAAAGTTGATTTATAATTAATAGAGGCCTAGATTTTTTAACTCATGGAAGAGTGTGCTGGTGGAATTTCAGGAAATAAAATAGTATGGAAGAAAAACTCTTTAAAGTAGTGTATTTGAGCCTACTCCAGAAAAATCACACTTAATTAATTAGGATGGTTTGGCTGCAATAAAATCTCATACTTAAATGGTCAAAATAATAGTGAAAATTCTTATTGCACATAAAAAGCCCCAAGTACAGGCTGTCCATATCCATACTCTACCCAAGTCAACATGTCATTACCCTCAGCTCATCCCAGCTAACTGTTCTGATGTTGGTAAGATGCTCACCCCACTTATAGGTATCCTATGAAGACACAGCCATGTCCAAAGAAAATATTTCATCCTATATATCTCTGAGAGAAAACATTTTATTATAATTCCTCACCAGCAATCTTCTCACATGTCAGTGACAAAAAAAATTTCATGTGCTTCTTCTTAACCCAGTACTTGTCAAGGAAAATGTTGAAGTTATGCCTGGACTACCCACTATACCTTGGAGTCACTTAGGAGAGCACAGTACTTCAAAAAAAATTGATCATGGATGTGGGTAACAAGGTGGGGATTGACTGTGGAAGTGAGGGTTTGGCAGGGGCAGGGGAGAAACTCGGACAACTTTAATTGAACAACAATAAAAATTTTTTAAGTATTTAAAAAAAAAACAGAATATAATAAAATTGAGAATGTTTACATATTGAACCCAATAGGACTTAAATGTCAATCAGGTCTTATAATTTAATATACTTTGGTTTAATTCAATAGTCATATCCTTCCATCTGCAAAATGCTTTGTTGCCTTTGGAGCTGTAGGGATTTTAGTGTAAGGGAAAGAAGAGAAGAGAAAGAGGAATTAATTAGAAGGCAAGTCAAATAGTAGAGTCTGAACAACTTTATTACGTGATTGTCAGTTTCCTATATCCATTGATCTTTCACAATAATTCAAAACTCAGAAGCAGGTGGGTATCCTTGACCACGAAAATCAAATTAGGAGAAGGCGAGTGCCAAGTTAGAAGAGGTTGCTGATAGCCCTATGTTGGTAATGTAGGAATTGGAAGTGATGCTTTACAGTGCTGAAAAGTCAAAAGCACCAATCATAATGAAGATGATATTTTTTCTGGAAGTTGAGAAAGTCAGAAAAATACACCTTAACCGTTTGTTTCGTTGATCCAGAATGAAGAAAATCAGCTAGTCCCAATGTTTAAAATGTCAAAAACAGCTTTAAGTGGGTTCCAATGATTAGAAAGGGAACTGAAATTTGAAGCTTTTTCTGAAAAGAAAGTTCCATCAGCACAGAGACTGAAGGCAGGATCTCTGAATATCTTTATCTGTTAACAAACCTTAATGCACTGTGACCTCTATTACATGGCTTTTCACAGACTGGCTTGACAATGGAAATATTCTCTAATCTTAAATAGTGATAAGATCTGCTTCATTGTTAAAGCACTCCCTAGTGCTTGAAATAATACTAATTAATAGCCATTAATTTAAATTTATTGAGAAAAGTGCTGTTTGAACAAGTATATAGAAAATAATTGTTGATTTGAGTGAACATCCTCAAATCAGCTAAAGCTTGGTTTTCAGTTTTTGGAAGAACTGCCTTAAATTATGTTTGTTTTTCCTGAAAGCCATGTTTGGAAGCCATCTGTATATATAACATGCAAGACAAAAATAAATAAACAAACAAACACTTTTGCTTCAACCTCCTTAGTGCCTAAAATTCTAACCATTGTCAATCAAATTATTCACTTGAATAACTCTTGCGCATTTATTGTATGAGGGAAATACACTGATTAATTGTGAGAATGTAAAGAATTAATTTAACCACAATCATCATTTTATGGAGCATATAACCCACTGAGTAAGCAAATAACTCTACTATAATTCAGTATATGCCAAAGGAGAGAGCAAACAATATACTAGGGAGACTCAAAGCTAGAAGGGTGTAATCCAATTGGGGAGATCATTATGGAAAAGAAAACATGTGCAAATAATCTTAAACTAGATTTTTAACAGAAGGAACATTATGATAGCTTACAATTAGAACAGTGACATGAGCAAAAAGACTGGACAATCCAAAATGGGTAAAACACTATATCAAGGACACTGCAGTGAATAGGTGGCATACAACAGGATTCAGAGGAAATAAAGTAACTGACAGGGAGGTTTTGATCTTCAAGAAAACCTTTTGAAAGGCCCCTAATATGTGGTGTATTAGGACAATTCTGAAGCTTCTCAGGGCAGCATGTGGTCCCTGGTCAATGAGATGGAGATTCCAAAGTGTGCTTTGCTTCCTTCACCACTTATTCCTGGGAAATCTCTAATCTTTAATCTGCTTTGACAAAGCAAAAAGGAGATAAATCCAATGATGCACTTTGCTTGAGAATGTGGACACTGTATTGAGGCCAACCTTAAGGAAATAGAAAATAGTGTGAAGGGAACAGCTCTGACAGCACCTGGGCTGGCTGTACTTTTCTTCTTTTCTAGGTCACAGTGATATGAAGCCTAGAGACAGTTTGGAATCCTCTGAAGTCAGCACATGCCAGGATGGAATGGTGTTCCATGCCCCTTTGCTTTTAGTAGCAAAGAACTCCCATCAGAAATAGTCTAGTGCTTTAAACAAAGCACCTCTTGCCTTAGTCACTCTTCTAAAAAGCCTCTTGATACTCACAAATGGGTAAGAAGGCAGTAAAATAAAATAACAACAGATACATGTGCTAAGGATATAAATACTAAATTCGTAAAAAGTACAAATACTAAAGTTCTACTCACTAATAATAAAAAACAAATTAGTTACTTCTAAAAAATATTTTCAGGCCCTGGATGGTAGCTCAATGGATAAGGTGCTGGCCTGTGAGCCCAAAGGTCACTGGTTCGATTCCCAGCCAGGGCACATAACCAGGTTGTACACCAGGTCTCCAGCCAGTCCTTAGCTGGAGGCAGTGAAAGGCAACCAAACATTGATGTCTCTCTCCCTTCCCCTCTCTCTGAAAATAATAAATAAAATCTTAAAAAAAAAAAAAGTTTTCTATCTACAGATCATATTCACGTAATAATTATTTGTAATAACATAAAATTATAGGTAACTTTAATATAAACCAAGAAAATGATCCAGTGCTCTGTTTTACAACTATTAAAAAACAGTGACATAAAAACTATGCAGAATATAGAAAATGCTTATGCAATGAATCTGGATATAAAATTTGGTATATATTATGATCTCAAGTCTATATAATATGCATAGTGACAATATCTAAAAGGAAATATAAGGTAGAAGGGCTTGTTATATTTGGATATTAAAATTACAATTACTTTTTCTTTTCTCTTTTTTCTACATTTTTTAGTACTGATATGTTGCTCTAATAAGTTTTAAAACCTATATATTTTAAAATTTATGAATTTCTGACAGCCATTTGATTTCAGTAAAACTATTTTATCATGATATTTAAAGTACTTGAAATTTGTATTTGGCCCCATTCAGTTTTGCCAAATAAAGGAGCAGCTACTGCATAAGGAATAGCACTGGGGAATGAGCCCCTCTTCCCAGTGCTAATTGAGGAAGATCCCATAGTTCCTCACCATGCCTGTTCCACTCTTAGCAACATGCCTTCAAATCCCAGATGCTTTCCCTTCTTATTACATTAACCTGCCTGTGTTTCACAGATAACACTTGCAAGACTAGTCTTTGTAGAGCACCTATGTTTAATTTTAAAAGGCACAGTTTTCTATATTGTCTCCACTCACAATTCTACAAACTTAATTGTCACAATTTCTGGTCTATCACCTAAAAAAAAGATCATTTCATGTGGAGGGACACATGTAATGAGATTAAAACTTTAGTAATAGCATCAGAATTTTTATTTATTATTTATTTAAATTTAATTTAATTTAATTAAACATTTTTAATTTATTATTTCTAGAGAGAGGGCAGGGAGAGAGAGAGACATCAATGTATGGTTGCCTTTCATTGGCCTCCAGCTACAGACCTGGCTGGAGACCTGGCTTGCAACCTGGTCATGTGCCCTGGCTGGGGAATCGAACCAGGAACCTTTGGGTTCACAGGCCAGTGCCTTATCCACTGTGCCACCAGCAAGGGCTTATTTTATCTTTTAAAAGATTTTATTTATTATTTTTAGAGAGGGGGGTAGGGAGAGAGGCACAGAGGGAGTGAGATAGCAATGTACGGTTGCCTTTCACCTGCCTCCAGCTACAGATCTGGCTGAAGTCCTGGCTTTCAACCTGGTTATGTGTCCTGGCTGGGAATCAAACCAGTGACCTTTGGGTTTGCAGGCCGGCACCTTGCTCATTGTGCCACCAGCCAGGGCCTCTTTATTTTTATCAATAATACCTCATTGTGATAGACAGTGAGACCTTGAAGGTGTTTGAGACAGAGTGCTCTCCATAAGAAAATTAGCAAAGTTCTTTTTTTTGGGGGGGGAGCTTTGGAGTTAAAAGGAATGGAAAAAATGAAAGAGTAGAAGAAAGAAAGGGAAAGCAGCAAGTTGGCAAAAGGCTCAAGTATTAACAGAGGGGCTGGTAGTGCCTGTGGAGATGTCCTTGCTCATGACTGGCAGCAGGCCATAGATGTTAAGTGATTAACAGCGTATATCGATGACATGTCAACTCCCTGTGTTTGACATACAGTCAGAAGCCTTACAATTATGACTGATGTGAGTGGCCTGCAGGAGCCATGTGAGAATATTCTGCAGCAACAGAAAATTGAGGCTAGAGTGACCATCAAAGTATGAGCTCCTAGGGAATTTGGGAAAATCTGGGAAGGGCTTATACTACCATAACTTTTTCAACAAAGTTTCAATTAATCTTAACATTCACAGGCTTCCATGGTAGATTAAAGAAAAACCTAGAGTCCAGGACTTTGAACCCTAGGTCAACTGTCTGTACCACAATTTCATGCTGCCTCACAATTTCATTTTCTATTTATATCCGTTCTAAGAGCTACAGAAAGCATACCTGTCATAGAACAAATGAGATGGTTAGTATCCAAAAGATGAGGAAATGCTCATTAAATAAAGCATAGTTTTTAGTACTGAAGGATTCCATCAAACACCTACTGCAGAATGAACTATTATATAGAAATAGAAGTAGCAAATATGAATGATAAAATTAACTTTCTATTGATTTTGTGTTTTTTTTTCTCTTCTCACTTTCTTACTGTTTTTTTTTTTTTTCCTTTCAATAATCATTCACAGCTATGTGGAAGATGCTGAACTTTCCAAGCTCTAAATCCATAATCAGTTAGGAAAAGATGGAAACCTTAGATACACCACCACTTCCTGGTCCATAAGCAAAGAGGCAGCACAGGTAAGAAAGCACCTGGGAGTGAGAAGCAGTTACAGTTCTGTGCCATGTGTTAGGGGTTCCACTCTCCAATTGTCTAAGCTGAGGAGGGAGAGTTTGGGGGAAGTGAGGCCACCATCACAACAATCTCTAACTCATTAGAGTATTGTGCTGAGATAAGGATTTGTCAAAAGATTAGATCTCCAGGAAGGACCAAAATGAAAGAAGATATTTTCCGTGGTCCTTGTTCTAACATAATAACCAGCTAAGTCAGTAAATGTGTATTAAGAAATGAACAATAACACCTGTGCCATTGGCAGTCACTGCTGATGGAGGATACGGTAGCAAATACTTCATTTCTCTCCTGATTTTTGCCCATAAAATCAGGAATCTCTCTTTCTGTAATCTGACATGTTTTTAGAGAGCATCACCAAGCAGGAGAGGCTGCTGAGGCCATGGCCACAGCTACTTTTTCTCCACCTAAGGTTCGGCCCTGGTTGCTGCTTGGGAACACTTTTCATTTTAATTTACTGATCACAGAGGAGGTTAACTTCAGCAGTCTTTCATACCTTTCAGTAAAGTTGGCCCATACACCAGCGCCATGGCCATCACCTGGGAACTTGTTAGAAAGGTAGAGTCAGGCCTCACGCTGACTCAAAATCTACATTTTAGCAAGAACCTCAAGGAATTCTGGTGCAAATTAAAATTTGAGAAGCTCTTTAGCGAAGCTTGGAAGATTTCCCTCAGAGTAAATTACCTATGAGGGTCATTATTTGGAAGGCACATTGGAGAAAGCATGGGCTTTGCAGTAGCCATTCCTGTGATTGTCACTTATGCTTACCACTTAGCAGCTGCGTGTCACTGGGAAAATCACCCAGCATTTTCGGTTCTCAATTTCCTCATATATTACATAGTAATAATAAAACCTACATCATGAAGTTGTAAGGATTAACCAAAACCATGCATCTAAAATACATATTTAAGGCTGAGCCACAGTAGTTAGATATTTGAAGTCATCAACTCAAAGCACAAGAAGAGGCTTTGAAAGCTATATATTTTTTTCTCAAATGCCCAATGAGCTCAGCTTCAGCCATTACTTGAAGATGATAAATGCAGTTTTGTCTCCTTTGCATTCCTTTACTCAAGAACTCACTTTTGAGGGACTTCTAGGCAAGATGGAGGCATAGATAGTCACACTGCATTTCCCTCCATAACTAAGGAGGAATACAATTACTTCAGAACTAGAGACAACCAGAAATTCCAGAAAATCAAGCTGCATGGAAGTCCAACAAATATGTAAAGAAGAAATACTCACCCAGACAGGTAGGAGGGGCAGAGCTGGGTTTGGTGGCAAGGATTTGTGGCGAGGCAGCTGCAACCAGATAGTACCCATGGCTGGGTGGTGGAAAGTGCAGTAACACATTAAAAAAGTGTAGGGACACCTGGGGAGCAGTCCCAGCACCGGACCATACCTTTTGGCTCACAGTTCCAGTGATGGTGGTGGGGGTGGAAATAAACCCTCATTGCTTCTGACTGTGAAACTCAGTAGGAGTTGAGGTGGAGGAAAAAATTGCAGGTCTCTCAGCAGAGTCTGTTTGTTTAGAGGCCACACCCTACTGGAACATCCCCAGACCCACCCACTTTGGGAACCTCAGTCAAGGCAACAGGTAGATAGGTGTCAGTCCCATACAGGAAGCTGGAGAGTTGCCTGGAAAAAAGGTGAGTGCTAAGCGAGTGACATTGTTCCCTCTCAGACCCATCCTTCACATACAGCATCACAACATAGTGGAACAGGTGCCCAGAACTGACAAATACCTAAGGCTCCATCCCTTACAATGTAATAGGTGAAATAGCTCTACCTAAGACACATAGTTGAGGAGATAGAGCAATATGGCCCAAAAGATGAAACAGATTAAGGTTCCAGTGGGTGAATTAAGGCCACAAGAAGGAATCTAACCTAACAGATACACAGCTTAAAACACTGGTGATAAAGATGCTCACAGACTTGATAGATACACTTGAGTATGACTAATACAGAAGGGAAGAAGTGAAGGCTATGCTAAGTGAAACGAAGGAAAATCCACACAAAACCAATAGTGAAGGGAAGAAAACTGGGGTTCAAATCAATGATTTGGAAAATGAGGAAAAAGTAAACAGTCAACCAGTACAGAATGAAGAAACAAGAATTGAAATAACAAGGAGAGGCTTAGGAACCTTTGGGCCAATTTTAAATGTGCCAACATCCAAATCATAGGGGTGCCAGAAGGAGAAGAGGAAGAGGAAGAAGTTGAAAACTTGATGAAAAAATAATGCTAAAGATTAAAGATTAGAGAGAATGTTAAAAGCAGCAAGAGAAGAGAGTTACCTACAAAGGGGTTTCTCTAAGACTTATCAGATGATTTCCCCAAAGAAACTTTGCAGGCAAGGAGGGACTGGCAAAATGTATTCAAAGTGATGAAAAGCAAGGACCTATATACAACCAAGATTACTTTACCCAGCAAGGCTATCATTTAGAATGGAAGGACAGATGAAGTGCTTCCAAGACATGGTAAAACTAAAGGAGTTCATTATCACCAAGCCATTGCTATATGAAACCTTAAAGGGACTTATTTAGGAAGAAGATCAAAATTATGAACATTAACATGACAACAAACTCACAACTATTAACAACAGAATATAAAAAAATAAAAACCAAAACAAACTAAACAAACAACCAAAATAGTATCAGAATCATAGGTATGGGGATCATTTAGAGGGTTATCAGCTGGGAGGGGGAATGGGATAAATGAGGAAATGGTGCAGGGATTAGGAAGCATAATTAGTGGGTACAAGATAGACAGAAGGTAGTTAAGAATAATATAGGAAAGGGTGAAATCAGGGAACATATACACAACCCATGGGCATGAACTAAGGTGGGTGGGATTGCAGAAGAAAATTGGGGTCCTCGGTGGAGGGAAGCAAAGGGAAAATGAATTAGAACAACTGTAACAGCATAATCAATAAAATATACTTGTTAAAAATCACACTTTTGTTAGAACTCCACAATTTTGGTGTTTTAACTGTGGTTTGTGCATGTAATTTGACTTTTGATGATGTGGGATTATTGAAAATAAAATAACTATTTTCATAATAATTGTTGCCAAGTTGTACAAAATTAGGCAACATCATATATATTTGTCCTGTCAGCCTATATTTTTCATCATGTTCATCATTGTGATAATTCATTCACTCAACAAGCATTAAGTATTTGTTGTATGTCACGTATGTCCTAGTTCTGGGAGGCACTGTGAATAAAACAGATAAACTTCCTGTTCTCATAGTGCTTACTTCCTACCGAAGGAAACATAAAAATAACATAACTGACAAAAAATAGAGTATGTTACAGCCTTATAAGTGTTTAAGAAAGAAAAATAAAGAGAATATAAAACATGAGTTTTGAGGGAGGGTTGCAATTGTTGATGGGGTAAGATAAAAAAAGATCTCACCTTCCTGTAGATATGCCACCAACTACCCCAAAACATTTCTCTTATCAGGAGTCCATTGAGTTGAGATTCAAGAAGTGTTTTGTTATTTAATTGCATTGTTTGTTTTGTTTTGTTCTGCTTATTTTCCTTTCTTTTCAGTCAAGAATTCTCAAGAACAAAATTACTGTAGCACTGAAACAGGGATATCCCACACTAGCAAACCATTTGGTGATGATATGCACACAAGGGCAAATATGATCTCAGTGTAATGGCCCTTAAGGAAAGAGGAGATTAACTCTTAATTCAGAAAATATGTACTGAGTACTAATTTTTCTGCTCAGCATTATAATAAGTGGGAATAAAATTTAAAAATTGAACAGTTTTTGCCCTCTAAGAGCTTAGTCTGTAAAAAGATAATGAAATAAGTGGTATGGGAAAAGGAAATGGATTTGGGGAGCTTGTAGGAGGGTCATCTACGCTGCATTTCTAGGATTGGGGAGAGAGTGTTCTGGGCAGCCCTTCCAGGAAAAGTGTCATTTAATGTTTGAAATTATAAGCAGAATGTTTATAAGTCTATCAGCTCACTCAGGGATAAGAAAAAGCTAGCTGAGTTCAAATCCTAGCTTGAAGGTTGAGCAAATTAATTAACCTTTCCATGCCTCCCTTTACATATCAGCATAATAGAAAAAACCCTAGAACGTACATCATAGATTAGTTGTAAGAATGAAATAAAAATATCTCTAGCTGGTGTTTAGTACTTGCTGTTTCAGTTCTTCTCTTTTTCATAAATTGGTGTAAAAATAGCTATCCTTAGCTATCACTGACCAGAATGTATGTTGGAAATAAATTGTCAAAATTATGATAGATTACTGTTACAGTAATACCTGATGGTACAATATCTCATAATATATGTATGCACATAATATATGTACACACATGGATACATATACACATACATACATATACATATATGTACATGGAAATTTTTCTAAGTAAATTAGGAGGAGGAAGAAATGCTGTGGTAGGTAGTGAACAAAAGTCTCTTGAGAAAAACAGAACTCAAATTTACCCCATCCAATATCAAATCAATACACCAAAACTTTCTCTAACAGCATTCTTCATCTCAGTGAACGACAACACTTGCCAGCCATTGTCACGTCAGAAACATAGGAGTCATCCTTGAGATCTCCTTCTCTCTTATGCCCACATCACATCCACCAATATGTCTCCATGACTTGTTCTCTGACATAATCTCAAAAAACCCCCAGCTCCTCTTAAATCCTCTCCTCACAGCACGCATTTGGTCATGTGGACTTTAGCATTGAACACCATGTTTCGTATTCAGTACACTTACAGTGCATATGTTAAATTAACAGGTGCATAATTGAATGGGACGTGCAGAAAGGCATAGCCAAAAAACAAAAAGATAAAAAACTGACTTTTCTAACTTACGAAGTACTAAACTTCAGTTCACTGAATTTTGGTGTAAATTTTTTGGTTTGATGAGAGCAAAACATAAAGTAGGTAATAATATCTTTAATAGCAAAGAAGACTGAAGTATAACATCACAACTTCATTCATATTCCTAAGTAGAAACAACAAAAGAGACCTAGAAAACTTCCCATCAGAGGTCAGCAAACTGAGGCCAACGTCAAATTTTTAAAAATCTTATTTTATTGTTGTTGTATTACATTCATCCCATCCCCCCTTATCTCCCCTTCCCCACCCTTCCATTCCCCCCAACAAAGTCAATCCAACTTGTTGTCCATGTCCATGGGTTATCCATTCTAATTCCTTGACTAAACTTCTCCCCTTCTTTGCCTCCTCCTCTCCCTGCTCCCTCCCCTCAGTCCACTGAAGGTCTGTTCATTGTATTCATATCTCTGGTTCTGTTTTGCTTGTTTATTTGTTTTGTTCATTAGTATCCAATAATGGGTGAGATCATTTGTTAGCTGTCTTTCACTGACTGGCTTATTTCACAAAGCATAATACTCTTCAGTTCCATCCATGTTGTTACAAAAGGTAGGAGTTCCTTCTTCCTTTCTACTGTGTAGTATTCCATTGTGTAAAGGTACCAAAGTTTTTTGATCCATTCATCTACTGATGGGCACTTAGGCTGTTTCCAGCACTTGGCTATTGTAAATAGGGGTATATAGATTCTTCTGAGTTGGTGTTTCAGGGTTCTTCAGGTATAATCCTAGTAGTGGAATTGCTGGATCAAAAGGCAGTTACATTTTTAGTTTTCTGAGAAAATTCCATACTGTTTTCCATAGTGGCTACGCAGTCTGCATTCCCACCAACAGTGCACCGGGGTTCCCTTTTCTCCACATCCTTGCCAGCATTTGTTTGTTGATTTATTGATGATTGCTTTTCTGACAGGTGTGAGGTGGTAACTTAGTGTGGTTTTAATTTGCGTCTCTCTGATAGCTAGTGACATTGAGCATTCTTTCATGTACCTTTGGACAAACCCCTCAGAGAGATGTTTGTGTAGGTCCTTTGCCCATTTTTTAATTGGAGTGTCTGTCTCCTTGGTGTTGAGTTGCAAAAGTTCTTTATGTATTTTGGATACCAAACCCTTGTCTGAGGTATCATTGGCAAATACAATTGGTTCCCTTTTAATTTTGCTGGTGTTTGTTTAGCTGAACAGAAAATTTTCAGTTTGATACAGTCCCATTTGTTTATTTCTTCCTTTATTTCCTTTGCACCTGGAGAAATGTCAGTGAAAATATTTCTGCATAGAATATCTGAAGTTTTACTTCCTATGTTTTCCTTTGGGACTTTTATGGTGTCATGGGTCAGGTTTAAGTCTTTTATCCATCTTGAGTTTATTCTGGTGTATGGTGTAAGTTGGTGGTCTAGTTTCATTTTTTCACATGTTGCTGTCCAGTTCTCCCAACACCATTTGTTGAAGAGACTATTTTTACTCCATTTTATGTCAAATATTAATTGACCATAGAATCCTGGGTTTATTTCTGGGCTCTCTGGTCTGTTCCATTGATCTATATGTCTATTCTTAGGCTAGCACCAGATTGTTTTGATTATAGTAGCCTTGTAGTATAGTTTGATGTCCAGTATTGTGATTCCTCCTACCTTGTTCTTCTTTCTCAATATTGCAGTGGTTATTTATGGTCATTTTTGGCTCCATATACATTTTTGAAGTATTTTTTTCTATACCTGTGAAGTATTTCATTGGCATTTTATTTAGGATTGTATTGAATCTATAGATTGCTTTGGGTAGTATGGACATTTTCATGATGTTAATTCTTCCCATCCATAAACATTGTATGTGCTTCCATTTATTTTTATCTTCCTTAATGTTTTTCTTCAATGTTCTGTAGCTTCCTGAGTACAAGTCTTTTACCTCCTTCATTAAGTTTATTCCTAAGTCCTTTATTTTTCTTATTGCTATGGTAAGTGGGATTTGTTTTCTAGCTTCTATCACTGATGTTTCATTATTGGTACACAAAAATGTTTTTGATTTCTGATACTGACTTCATATCCAGGTATTTTGCTAAATTTGGTTATGAGGTCAAATAGTTTTTTTTGTTGGTGTCTATCTGGTTTTGTATGTACACTAGCATGTCATCTACAAATAATGACAGTTTTACTTCCTCCTTTACAATTTGAATGACTTTGATTACTTTTTCTTGTCCAAACACTATGACTAGAACTTCCAACACAATGTTGAATAGAAGTGGGGAGACTGGACAGCTTTGCCTTTTCCTAATCTTAGGGGGAAAGCTTTTAGTTTTTGCCTATTGAGTATGATGTTGGCTTCAAGTTTCTCATATATGGCCTTTATTATGTTGAGGTATGCTCCCTCTATTCCCATTTTGCTGAGTGTCTTTATCATAAATGGTTTCTGTACTTTATCAGCAGCAGATGCTTTTTCAGCATCTATTGATATGATCATATGGTTTTTGTCTTTCATTTTATTTATGTGGTGTATTACATTAATTGATTTGCAAGTATTATACCATTCTTGCATCCCTAGGATGATTCCCACTTGATCATGGTTTATGATATTTTTAATGTATTGCTGCATCTGGTTTGCCAATATTTTGTTGAGAATCTTAGTTCTCAGAGGTATTGGCCTGTAGTTTTCTTTCTTTGTTGTATCTTGACCTGCTTTGGGATTATAATTATACTGGCTTCATAGAAAGAGTTTGGGAGTCTTCTCTCCTTGTACATTGTAGAATAGGTTGAGAAGGATAGGAGTTAATTCTTCTCTAAATAATTGGTAAAATTCACCTGTGTAGCCATCTGGTTCAAGGCTCTTGTGCATTAAGAATTTTTTGATTACTTCTTCAATTTCACTAGTTATTATTGGTCTATTCAGGATTGCTGCTTCTTCTGGATTCAGTTTTGGTAGATTATACATTTCCAGAAATCTGCCCATTTCACCCAGGTTGTCATATTTCTTGTCATATAGTTGTTTGTAGTAATTTCTTAGAGTTCTTTGTATTTCTGAAGTATCAGTTGTGATTTCTCCTCTGTCATTTCTCATTCTGTTTATTTGGGTCCTCTCTCTTTTTTTCTTGATGATTCTGGTTAAAAGTTTGTCAATTTTGTTTCTTTTTTCAAAGAACCAGCTCCTAGATTTATTAATTCTTTAAACTGTAGTTTTAGTCTCTACGTCATTTAATTCTGCTCTGATCTTGATTATTTATTTTCTTCTCCTTGCTCTGGGTTTTGCTTGTTGTTGCTCCTTTAGTTCTTGCACCTTTATGTTAGGTTGTTTGCATAAGCTTCTTCTAACCTTTTTATCTAGACCTGTATTGCTATGAATTTCCCTCTAAGGACTGCCTTTGCTGTGTTCCATAGGTTGTGGGCTATTGTGTATTTATTCATTGTCATTTGGTTCCAGAAACTTTTTAATTTCTTCTGTGATCAAATTATTTACTCATTCCTTACTTAAAGGCACTTATTCAGTTTCCATGAGTTAGAGTGTTTTTGTTTTATCCCTGGAGGTTTATTTTTTAGTTTCAAGCCATTGTGATCTGAGAAGAGAATGTGTATTTTGCTTCATTTGGGTGAAAGTTTCTGTATGTATCAGTTAAGTCCATTTCATCTAGAGTATTGTTCAATGCCATAGTGTCCTTGGTGTTTTATTGTTTGGAAGGTCTGTACATTGTTGATAATGGGGTATTAAATTCTCCTACTATTAGTGTGTTGCTGTTGATATCCTTCTTGAAGTCTTATACGAGTTTTCTTATACATTTGGGTGTTCCTGTGTTGGGTGCATGTATATTTATAAGAGTTATATCTTCTTGATGGATTTTTCCCTTAAGTATTATGAAATGTCCTTGTTTGTCTCTTTTTATGGCTTTTTTGGTAAAATCTGTTTTGTCTAAAGTAAGTATTGCTATCCCAGCCTTTTTTTCATGTCCATTTGCTTGATATATATTTTACCCTTCCTTTACTTTCAATCTGTGCCTATCTCTTATTCTGAGGTGGGCCTCTTGAAGACAGCATATATGTGGGTCATGTTTTCTTATCCATTCAACTACCCTATATCTTTTGATTAGCCCATTTAATCCTTTTACATTCAAGGTTATTATTGATAGATAGTTATTTATTGCTGTTTTTGTCCTTTGTACTTGTGTTCTTCTTTGTCTGTCTGTTTCTTCATCTTTTAAAAGTAGACTCTTCAGAATTCTTTTAGCCTTCTTTTGTCTGTGAAACTCCTTATTTCTCCTTCCATTTGGAATGAAAGCTTTGCTGGTTAGAGTATTCTTGGTTGCAGACCTTTATTTTCCATTACTTGGAATATTTTTGCCATTCTTTTCTGGCTTATATTGTTGCTGTTAAATAATCATTTGATAACCTCATCAGAGCCCCGTTATATGTTATTTGCTGTTTCTCTCTTGATTCTTTTACAATTCTCTCCTTGTCTTTTACATTTGCCATTTTAATTATGATATGTGTTGGAGTAGGTCTGTTTGGATTCATCCTCATTGAGACCCTCTGTGCTTCTTGAGCTTGAGTAACATTTTCACTTATCATGTTAGGGTAGTTTTCTGTCATTACTTTTTCACACAGGTTTTCTATTTCTTGTCTCTCTTCTCCTTCAGGTATCCCTATGATATGGATATTATTGTGTTAAATGTTGTCCTGAAGCTCTCTTTAAACCTCTTCATTCTTATTCATCTTTTTTCATTCTGTTGCATTATCTTGGAATATTGTTCTACAATGTCCTCCAGCTCAGTTATCTGATCCTATGCTTCATCTAGGCTGCTGTTGATTACTTCTACTATATTCTTCAATTTGAAAATTGTGTTCTTCATTTCCTCCTGGCTCTTATTGATAGTTTCTAAGTCCTTTTTCATCCTGGTGTAGTTCTCAGTAAGTTCCTTGTAGTTTCCCTGGAGTTCTTAGTAGTTTCCCTGGAGTTGTTTGTAGTTTTCTTTGAGCTTGCTGAACTCTTTGAACTTCTTCATCATCATTATTTTGAATTCCATATCTGATAGTTTGCTTGCTTCTGTTTCATTCAGTGATATTTCTGGGGATTCCTCCTTTCTTCCTGTTTCTCTTTCTCTCCATTTTAAGGTTTTGTTGTAATCCAGTCACACTAAGGCAACGCTAGGCTGGAAGGATTGATTCGGTTTTAATCCTATCTTTGAGCCACCGCTAGGCTCAGGTGCTACTGTGGTAAGCAGCAAGATTCAATTGCAATCTAATGAATCTGTAATTAGCCCCTAGGCTCAAGCCCTGCTGGGCTAGACAGAAAGGTTCAATTGTAATCCAATGAGGCTGTGATCAGCTGCCAGGCTCAGGTGTCATGGGGCAGGACAGACAGTTTTAGTTGTAAATCAATGAATCTGTGATCAGTCTCCAGGCTCAGGTGCCGCTGGGCAAGACTGTCCAGCTCAGTTGCAAACCAATGAATCCACAATCAGCCACCAGGTTCACAGGCCACTGTGTGGTGCTGACTGACTCATTGACCCAGCTGTAAGTCAGAGTTTGTACTCAGCCGCCAGGCCCAGGCACTACTGGGTGAGAAATACCTCTTCAGGTGCCAGCTATTAGATCTGTGCTCAGACACTGTAGGGCAGGAGAGCTTTATTTAGATGTAAATGAAAGAATTGAGATCAGGTGTCAGGCTCAGGTACTGCTGGGTGAGGCAGATTGCTTCCAGTGGGCAGGGCTATGAGGACCCTCACAAGGAGGTCCCTTGATGCAGCGCAGTCTGCCTGAGGTGTGGGTGATGAGTAAGCACTGGGAGCCCCACTGCTGCTTCCCCACTTCTCTCCCCCAAGCCACCACTGCAAACTCTCCTCACATGTCTCCAGTCCACTCTGCCCTCCACTGGAGCCCAGGATTGGTGGGTACCAATGTACTTTCATTGTGGTCACCCTAGTAGTTCTCTGTCTCCAGTGCTCTTAGGCTAGTAAACTCCATGGCTTTCCAGCCTTCTCAGTTGGATGCTGCTCTGCTCTCTGCAGTGTTGCTGTAGGCTTGGACACCCAGCTTGGGGACCAGAACCCCCCCTTCTCAGGTGGAGTCCTGGCTCCATCCTTTGGCTTCTGCCTCCAGTGGGGGCCCAGCCAACCCTCTAGAGTTTCCTTGATTCCTACCAATCACGTTGTGATAAAGCACCCTCTTCTATTCTGTCCGTGATTATAGGGCTTCTTTCCAGCTGGTGTTCTGTTGGTAATTCCAGCTGACTTTTTCTCCAAAAAAGTAATTCCTGATGCGACTGAGGAGGAGACTGGTGTAGTTCTACTTACTCCTCCACCATCTTGGTCCTCTGGAAAATTATGCACCCAAAACACCAGAATTTTATGCTCTTCAAGCATTAAGAAATTTCAGTTGGGTTCCACCTCTCACAGTTTACCATTAATGTTCCAATTTTTAAATTTTACTGGGACACAACACACCCCTTCTTTTATTATTGGCTTTGCCTGCCTTCATGCTACAGGGCAGTGATGAATAGTTGCAACAGGGACTGTTGGGCATGCAAACTTAAAATACTTACATATGGCCCTTTATTGAAAAAGCTTACCACCCCTGCTTTAGGAAAAAAAAAAAAAAGGTCTATGTAATTTTTTTAGAAGTTACATATTTCTATAAATAACAAGTAATGAGAAAATAATATATTGTGTTTTAAAAATTATGAAAAAGATCAGAAGGGAAGGGAGACTAAGGACAACATTTAGGTTAAGACCTATAATGAACTGAAAGAAAAATAATCAGGTCCAAATCTCTGGAATTTCTAAATGCTAACTTATTTAGAAAAATGATCTTTGAAGGTGTGATTAAATTAGGGATTTTGAAATGAGATTACATATTCATGCTCGCGTGCGCGCGCGCGCGCGCACACACACACACACACAGAGCGAAGGATAGGTGCAGACAGGAGCAGAGACTGGAGTGATAAAGTCACAAACCAAGGAACACTGAGGACTGTCAGCAGCCATGAGAAGCCAGAAAAGGTAAGTTACATATTTTCTGCCACCCACCACCCACACCCATTTCCCCAGAGTTTGTCCATGATGACACCTTGATTTTGGAATTCTGGCCTCTAAAATTTGAGAGGAAAACTTAATTTTTTTATACCAGAAAGTTGTGGTAATTTCTTACTGATATCACAGGAAACTAATAAAGTCCCCCCTCAAAAATTGGCCTATCTGTGCACAAAGAAGTTGGGGGTGAGGTGTAATTTCATTACAGTATATCAAGTATGTACAAATTTATATTTGGCCCTATTTTGTTTTGTCAAATAAATAACTTGTTGCATAAAAATAGTACTTAAGAATGAGTCCATTTCTCAGACCTGGATTCCTCTTCAGATCTCAGCAACACATCTTTAGATTTTTGTCACTTTCCCATTTTAATTTATAATAACCTATACAAAACTTTGCAGAGTACCTGCAAAAGGAAATCACCTTTGTTTGAGAAAAAGACCTCATTGTGAAAGAAAATGAGACTCTGAAGATATCAGAAATAAAGTGCACTATAAAAGATGATTAGAAAAGTTTTGGGTTTTATTTCTTATCTAGTGAGTGAGAAGGAAGGAAAACAAAGGAGAGTAAAGAGATGGAAAGGGGCATGAAGATATGAGCAATGTGAAGGGAAAGGACTACTGGCCAATAACTTTAGTCCCTTCTTCTATAAGAAGAAAAACAACCAGCCTCAAACTGCCTAGTCCAGGTCATTTGCCTGCAAAAAAGGCACCCAGGACTTATTTTCTGGCCCTTCTCCCATCACACTAAAAAGATGAAGCAGGATTATTTCCTGGTTCACCTACAGAGCAGCTATTGAGACTTGAAGGGCCACACTTAAAATAGAAACAGATGAAAAACCATGGCAGTGGGGCTCTAAGGCCCTTTCACACTAGTGATGTTTGAAATTCTTTGAAAAGGAAAGAACACCCATATATTAAACAATTCAAGTAGTAAAGGCTAAAAATGCAAATACATTTCAAACCATAATTCTTCACTAAGTACATGCAGTTGTTACATATGGGAAGGAGGGGCCAAGGGACATAACCCCTGAGAAGGTAGGGAAGGTCCCTACAGATGAAGGTACACAACATGAAAAGAGGAGTCTGAGCATGGGAAGCAATGTTCCTACATTTACCCCTGCCTACAAGCAGTCAAGGTAGAAAGCAGCCACAAGATATGAATGTGGAAAATATTTGTGAATCTGACCACTTCTTACCATGTCTGCTACCACTGCCCCTGTGTAAGAAAGCCACCATTACCTCTAGATGGGACACAGTTGTCACCTCATCATAGGCCTGATGACTTCTACCCATCCTACCATATTGTCCACTCCTCCCATTACTGCCAGAGTGATACTTTCATATGATTAATCATGTCATTTCTCTATTGAGAGTCCTATATAGGCACCCCATTTTCTTCTGAGGTCCATATAGTGGTTTTTGAGGCCTTATCTGACCAGTCCCCACCCTGACCCCATCTCCGACTGCCTTTCCCATCCAGTCCCTCAGCATCAGCCACACTGGCCTCTTTAATATTTTTCAAACCTTTTGCCTTAGCACCCCATCCCCCACTATCTCCACTCCCTGAAACACTTTCTCTACCTTATCCACTCTACTATATCCAATGAGCTTTCTTTCTTACCTCCTTTAAGCTCTATGGTTAAATCTTACCTAGTTAATGAGGCTTCTTCTGACCATCCAAATTAAAGCTTCTGAACACCCCAACCATCCCTGGCACTTCAAGTCCTCTTCACTTACACTGTTTGTTTATTTATCATTTATTTCATAGCATGTGTCATTTCCAAAAATATTATATACCCTATCTATTGTGTTTATTGGCTATTTCCCTCCACTCCTATCCTGGGAGTACAAACCTCCATAAGGTTAGGGATCTTTGATTTGTTGATGTGAACAACACCTCCCATTTAGTGGGTGCTCAAAAAGCATTGAATATTGAATAGTAAATGCAGGTAAATCAGGAAAAATATTTTTGTAATTAGTAAATTTTTAACATAGAAGAATGTAAGAGGATCATGTTTTAAGGGCTCGTATTGCATCACTGTGCTATGAAACTAGCCTCAATTAGAATTAGTATTACTCATTCACTTATTTAATAAGTATTTGATGAGGGCCTATTTTATGCCAGCCACTGTACTCAATTCTGAGAATGTAACAGATGGGGAAAGTTTGTCTCAAGGAGGTTGATTCTACTGGGTAAGAAACAATTAAAATAAATAGATAAAAATTTTAGAATGTTAGATTGAGGTAAGTGATAAAGAGATAAACAAAGCAGCAAGGTGGCTAAAGCTTATAGTTCTTAAGAACTAAATTAGAAAATATATAATAACAAAAGTGTTTAGAAAAGTATAAGGCAATGGTTGAAAATTCTGCATCACTTAAAAATTGCATTTTCTCTATGTTTTGGTTTTACTCCAAGCAATTTGAGATGTGTCACATTCCTGTCATGAACCCACTGTCTAAGTGACTATGTGTGGGCTTTGTATTCACTATAGATTCTTGTTTCAAGCCCACAGAGAGTGCCATCTTCCTGTGGGCAGATGGTGCATGCTTACCTGGCAGGTGCAGTGAGCAGGACCTTGCATGCAGTCAACGATTCCCACACTCTCCAGTAATCTCTCAATGGGGGCAGATTATGAGTGGCACACCAAAGTGGCCCTTCCCATTGACTTCTACCATTCCTATGGCATTTCATGCTTTTAATAAGGAGTGAAGCTCCAAATAGCCTTAGCCCTGAAAGAGCATCATTTACTTACAGAGATTGTGCCTATTGATTTCAGCTTCCTTAGGCTCCCTTGAAAGAATGCTAAATCCATAAGACTTTCTTAAGCCAGTGAAAGTGAACAGAAATTAAGTGTGTCATTTCTCAGTGGAAGCATCTAAGTGTGCTTACCTGGTATCTTCTAATGCAGCACACTGTGCACATCAGGATGAGATGGACAGGTTATAAGGTGACAAGTCTCTGTCAGTCTGAGTCTTTAAATAAATACAATACAATAATTTTTAAATATGTAATATGAGAAAAAATATTTTTTGTTCTAGATACTGAGATGTTAGGGTTGTTTGTTATTATAGCATGACATAGTTTATCCTATAGTAAAATCTATTTATGAGCTTTTGGTAGTCTTTCCTCCCTCATTATGGAGAAGAGCATTCAGGTATTTGGTGTGTCTAATGATAATGGATTAAGACATTTTTAAAGATGAGGAAATGTACACTGATGAGTGACAGAATTGAAGTACCTGGCATCTAACCTGGGATCTTGATTACTAGTGAAAGTTACTGTGAGAGGCAATATAGAACACTGATGAAATATCCTCTGGTACATCCCAAGTGAATTTATTTCAAATTTCTCAAGAAAGTGGAAAGATAACTTAAATGTTTAATTAAAAAATAGGTGTAACTATAGAAGCCCTCTGAGTAATAGAGAAAAAATATATAAAACAAAAGTTTTACTTAGTGCACCCTTTGTCACTTCAGTAGTACTTAATGTGGTCATGGAAGCAATGGCCATGACTGGTATGCACATATGTGGAAGCAACATCTTATGAAATGTGCTGCAAGCAGGGTGTCAGCTGTTAACACCTTGTATGGCTGAGTAGAAACTAACCTCAGAGCCTACAGCAGGATTTTATCTGATCCATGAAAAGCTGATGAGCTATGCCAACTTACTGGTTGGGGAGGATGGAGGGAGGAAGTTGTGTCCCAAAAATTCCACCTTGGAGACCTGGTGTAGGATTTTATTGTCATAATAATTGTTACCCAGGTTCTTGACAGTTTTTCCATAGACTGGACTGGGAAATTAAGAATTCATGTAAAAAAATATAAATGTTTGTAGAACCATCCAGAAGGATCTGGACTCTGTAGTAAAAGTCAGATACAAAAGTTTAAATAACATAATTAATTCATTGGATCTTAATGAAACAATGGGTGCATTGGGTCCTTTTAAAAATTTATGAATTTTAGAAAAAGAGACTAAAGTAGAGGAAGAGAGACGGGGGAGGTTTGTTGTTCCACTTATTTATTCATCCATTGGCTGTTCCTTATATGTCCCTGACTAGGGGTCAAACCTGCAACCTTGGCACATTGGGATGACACTCTAACCAAATAAGCTACCTGGCCAGAGCTTGGGGTCTTTAAATTATAGTCTTTAATGATAACTACTTGTCAGCCAAACCTATCTTCCCCCAAATGAGAGATCTGAACAGCATTAAAGTGGTAAAAAATTATAGTCATGGGATATCATACCAAAAACACATTATACTTTTAGGGACATCTTTATTTATATTTTCACAGTATTTTCTTTGAAGACTATGTTTTAGAACATGAAGATTACTATCCAAATACCAAGAATATACTAAAGAAAGCTGTACATATAATCCCCTTAGCCTGTAGGCTCTTTGAGGTATAAATGGGTGCAATGTCTAGAACAGCCATTCTAGGAATTGACTCTGAGCTATGGTTCCTATCACACACAGCTCACAGGCAGCTCTTTGAATCTGCTTCACTTTATCAGAAAAGATAGATGGAATGGAGCCCACTTAGTTCAGGGCTGCCAGCCCTCTTCGTCTGCCTCCCACGGATATACATACAGGAAATCTGGCAGCTTCCTTCTCCTTTCCTGTCATTCTCACAAGGCAAAGAGTAGGCAGATGCAAGAGTGAAGAGAAAAGGAAAGTCTGCAGGAGCATTTGCCACAGACAGGCTTGTCCTACAGCCCTTATCCCTAGTGCCCAGAATTCTGGGCAGCTCTTACAGCGTTCAAGACTGAGAAAGAGGTCTAAGTACCTGAGCAAGGTATCCCAAAGGAAAGGAAGGCCCCAACAATCGGGATTTTATTTGAAGAAACAAATAATTGAGATCTTGCTTTGATTAAATCCTCTTATCTTTAAAAGATAGAGCCCTGGTTGGTGGCACAGTGGATAAGGTGCTGGCCTGCAAACCCAAAGGTCACTGGTTCGATTCCCCAGCCAGGCTACATAACTAGGTTGCAAGCCAGGTCTCCAGCCATGTCCATAGTTGGAGGCAGGTGAAAGGCAACCATACACTGATGTCTGTCTCCCTCTCTGCCTTTCTCCCTACCTCTCTCTCTAAAAAAAAAGTAATAAATAAAATCTTTTAATAAAAAACAGATAGAATTAGGATTTAGACAACATTTTGTATTAAGCACAGAAAATCTCCCTGAACAAACTCAAAGATGATCAAGGGAGTGAGAGAAGCAAAGGAGAAAATAAACTTAACACTGCTGGACTTTTTCAGTGTCCCCGGTGAGAAGAATTTCACTGTGGGGCAGTGACACATGCCCAGGCAGGCAGTTTTAATTGGCAAGACAACAGACAAACTTGGGATCATGGTCTACTTCCCTTACTAACAAATGTCCCTAGTGCTCCCAACACAAGCTGTCAAAAAACAAACAAAACAAACAAACAAACAAACAAACAAAAAAACACAGCTTTCTTCTGACTTTTGTTGATAGGTACTTACACTCAACTCAACCAAACAAATCATGAAGCTGCTATATCACTGTAACTTCCACTCTCTGAATAATCAAAAATGTCCAGAAATATTTAGAACAGAATTTTCAAACTCAAACAGATGCTCTAAACACTGTAAGAGATATAGCCCCTTGGTTAAGTGATACAATGTTAGCTAAATAAGCAGTTCAAAGTTCTCACCTTGAGCCAGAGAGCTGCCTTCTTTAATTTATTCATTCACGTTTCTTAGATGGATGTACTATGTTTGATATAATGGATTACAACAACTATGATTTGTACACTGGCAGTTTACAGACCAACAGGGGGAAGAGACAATACAGCTATTATAATGCATTATAATTACAATATAATAATGTAATGTTATATGTACTGTGATAATAGGTTCATAATGAAGCCTAACAACATATAGCCAGTATATTACAAAGATCATACACCATGATCAAGTGGGCTTCATCCCAGGGATGCAAGGATGGTATGACATTCGTCAATCAATAAATGTAATACACCACATCAACAAATTGAGAGATAAAAACCATATGATCATATCAATAGATGCTGAAAAAGCATTTGATAAAGTACAGCAACTATTTATGATAAAAACCCTCAGTAATATGGGATTAGAGGGAGCATACCTCAACATCATAAAAGCCATCTATGAGAAACCTGAAGCCAACATCATACTTAACAGACAAAAACTGAAAGCTTTCCCCCTAAGATAAGGAAGGAGACAAGGCTGTCCACTTTCTCCACTTCTATTCAACATTGTCTTGGAAGTTCTAGCTTTAGCCATCAGAGAAGAAAAAGGAATCAAAGGTATCCAAATTGGAAAGGAGGAAGTCAAACTGACATTTGCAGATGATATGATAGTGTACATACAAAACCTGATGGGCTCCACCAAAAATTTACTCAACCTAATAAGCAAATTTAGCAAAATAGCTGGGTATAAAGTCAATATCCAGAAATCAAAAGCATTTTTGTATACCAATAATGAAACAACAGAAATAGAAGCCAAAAAACAAATCCCATTTACCATAACAACAAGAAAAATAAAGTACCTAGGAATCAACTTAACTAAGGAGGTAAAAGACCTGTACTCAGAAAACTACAGAACAATGAAGAAAGAAATCAAGGAAGACACAAATAAATGGAAGCATATACCATGTTCATGGATGGGAAGAATGAACATCATCAAAATGTCCATACTACCCAAAGCAATCTACATATTCAATGCAATCCCAATTAAAATACCAATGACAGGCTTCACAGAAATAGAAAAAATACTTCAAAAATTTATATGGAGCCAAAAACGCCCATGAATAGCCACAGCAATCTTGAGAAAAAAGAACAAGGTAGTAGAAATCACAATACCGGACTTCAAACAATACTACAAGACTACTGTCATCAAAACAGCATGGTACTGGCATAAGAATAGACATATAGATCAATGGAACAGAATAGAGAGCCCAGAAATTAACCCAGGACTCTATGGTCAACTAATATTTGACAAAGGGGGAAGGAACATCCAATGGAATAAAAACAGTCTCTTCAACAAATGGTGTTGGGAGAACTGGACAGCAACATGCAAAAAGAGAAAACTAGACCACCAACTTACACCATACACCAAAATAAACTCAAGATAGATAAAGGATTTAAACATAAGCAGTGCCACCATAAAGGTCCTGGAGAAAAATATAGGCAGTAAACTTTTGGATATCCTACGCAAAAATATGTTTACTGATACTTCATCGAAGGCAAAGGAAATCAAAGAACGAATCAAAAATTGGGACTATATCAAATTGAAAAGTTTCTGTTCAGCTAAAGAAAATATCAGCAAAATTCAAAGGGAACCAACTGTATGGGAAAACATAATTGCCAATGATACCTCAGACAAGGGTCTGATCTCCAAAATATATGAAGAACTAATGCAACTCAACACCAGGAAAACATACAGCCCAATTAAAAAATGGGCAAAGGACCTGAACAGACAACTCACTGAGGAAGATATACAAAGGGCCCAGAGGCATATGAAAGAATGCTCAACATCACTCATCATCAGAGAAATGCAAATTAAAACCACAATAAGATACCACCTCACACCTGTCAGAATGGCAATCATCAGCAAATCAACAAACAACAAGTGTTGGCGACGATGTGGGGCAAAGGGGACCTTCGTACACTGTTGGTGGGAATATAGGCTGGTACAGCCACTGTGGAAAACAGTATGGGGTTTCCTTAAAAAACTAAAAGTGGAACTGCCTTTTGATCCAGCAATTCCACTACTTGGACTATACCCAAAGAATCCTGAAACACCAATTCATAAGAACCTATGCACACCTATGTTCATAGCGGTACTATTTACAATAGCCAAGTGCTAGAAACAACCCAAGTGCCCATCAGTGGATGATTGGATCAAAAAACTTTGGGACATTTACACAATGGAATTCTATATAGCAGAAAGAAAGAAGGAACTTTTACCCTTTGCAACAACATGGATGGAACTGGAGAGTATTATGCTTAGTGAAATAAGCCAGTCAGCAAAGGACAAATATCATATGATCTCACCCATTACGGGAGAATAATGAGCAAAACTAACAACAAGCAAAACAGAACCAAGTATATGAATACAGTGAATAGGCCTTCAGTGGTCAGGGGGAAAGGGGAGGGGGGAGGCAGAGGCAAGAAAGGGGATCAGCTTAGACAAGAACCTAGTATAAAGGAACCATGGACATGGACAACAGGTGGGATTGACTTTTGGGGAAATGGGTGGGTGAGGAGGGGGACAGAGGGGAGCAAAAAGGGGATGGATGTAATACAACAACAATAAAAAAATAAAAAGTAAATAAAATAAACAAAACAAAACAAAACAAAAAAAACATATAGCCAGAGTAGCATTATTCAAGACAGACAAAACATGGAAACAACCAAAACATCCACCAACTGATGAATTAATAATCAAGAATGTGAAGCCCTGGCTTGTGTGGCTCAATGGATTGAGTGCTGACCTGAAAATTCAAGGGTAGCTGGTTCGATTCCCAGTCAGCGTACGTAACCAGGTTGTAAGCCATGTCTCCAGCCAGGTCCCCAGCTGGAGGCAGGTGAAAGGCAACCATACCTTGATGTTTCTCTCCCTTTCTTCCTCCCTCCCTGCCCCTCTCTCTAAACATAACAAGTAAAAAAATAGAAGAATGTGTTATATCTATGCAAAGGAATGTGATTCAGCCATGAAAAAGAATGGCATACTACTAGATGGTACAACATGAACATTGAAAACATTATTCTGAACAAAAGAAGCCAGACACAAAAAGATATATGTTGTATTATTTCCTTTATATAAAAGGTGATAATAGGCAAATTCATAGACATATAAAGCACATTAACAGCTGCCAAGGACTGGAAGATGGGGGAACTGGAGAATGACTAATGGATATAAAGTTTAGGGATGATAAAGTTCTCAAATTAAATAATGGTAATGGTGGTTCAACCTTACTAATATACTAAAGAACACAGCACTGTAACTTTAAAAGGGTGAATTTTATGTTATCTAAATTATATCTCAATTTTAAAAATAGTTAAAGGGAAAAATCCAAAAGCAATTAGTCTTTAGAGAAGGAAACCAGCCTGACGGATGAAGGGTCAGCATTGCTTGTGAGAGTGAGTGTGATGTAGGGCAATCAGCACTGTCTTTACAATAAGACATGCTGTAGCTTCTCATAACCATGGTTTTCTAAACTTTTAGGGCTCCTTTAATATTGTTATAAAGCTTAGAAATAACATGTGTAAAGTATCTCTTATAAAATAGATTCTCAATAAACAATTTCCCAAGAATATTACAGAACTTACATGGAGAGGTTCACAACTAGGATGGGACTTCCCTGACACTCTAGGCTAGCAAAGTAGTTTCCAGCAGTTTGGTGTTCGGTGGCATAATTACCATCAAATCAAAATAAAAATGCAGAACTGTGACAGTAGGAGGAAATGCAGGGAACCTATCAATCAAAGGGTACTTCCTCCTCACCATCTCTTGGCAGCATTAAAAGGTCATTTTTCCCTCAAACTAGTGATAACCTCTATCTTAGAGACTTCATAACTAATTTTTTATTGTGATCTAAAGTCTCTCATTTTTGCTTCTGCATTTTAGAGATTCTGTACTTTGGTCAATTAACTGAAGGGCAGAATTACTAGAACTAAAAACAACTAAATGACAAGAAATTTGACAACCTGGGCAAAATGGACAAATTTCTGGAAACATATTATCTTCCAAAACTGAATCAAGAAGCAGAAATCCTGAATAGACTGATAACAACTATTGAAATGGAAGCAGTAATTATAAAACTCCTGTCAAACAAAAGGCAGGGGCTGGATGGATACACAGGTGAATTTTACTGAACATCTAGGGAAGAACTAACTCTTATCCTTCTCAAGCTATTCCAAAAAATCCAAGAGAGAAGATTCCCCAACTCTTTAATGAGGCCAGTATTATTATAATTCCCAAACCAAGTCAAGACACAACAAAAAAAGAAAACTACAAGCCAATATCTCTGATGAATATAGATGCTAAAATCCTCAACAAAATATTGGCAAACTGGATTCAGTAATACATTAAAAAGATCATACACCATGATCAAGTGGGATTCATCCCAGTGATGCAAGGATGGTATAACATTCACAAATCAATAAATGTAATACACCACACAAACAAAATGAAAGATAAAAACCATATGGTTGGCCCTGGCTGGTGGCACAGTGGATAAGGTGCCGGCCTGTGAACCCAAAGGTTGCTGGTTCCATTCCTAGCTAGGGCACATAACCAGGTGGCAAGCCAGGTCTCCAGCCAGCTCTGTAGCTGGAAGCAGGTGAAAGGCAACCATACATTGATATCTCTCTTCCTCTCTGCCTCTCTCCCTTCCCCTCTCTCTGAAAATAATAAATAAAATCTTAAACAAAACAAAAAACCATATGGTCACATCAATAGAGGCTGAAAAAGCACTTGATAAAGTAAAGCACCGATTTATGATAAAATTGCTCAGGAAAGTGGGAATAGGGGGAGCAGCTTCAATATAACAAAGGCCATATACAAAAACCTGCATCCAATATCATACTCAGTGGGCAAAAACTGAAAATATTCCCCTTAATATCAGGAACAAGACAACAGTGTCCACACTCTTCAGCAGATTTGGAAGTTCTAGCCAGAGCAATCAGACAAGTAAAAGAAATCAAAGGCATTCAATTGGAAAGAAGGAATTAAAATTGTCATTATTTGCAGATGACATGATAGTGTACATAGGAAATCCAATAGACACCACCAAAAAAACTCTACCTAATAAGCGAATTTGGCAAAACAGTGGGACACAAGGTTAATATCCAGACATCAAAAGCATTTTCTATACCAACAGTGAAATATCAGAGATCAAAACTAAAAACGTTTTAGTTTCTATTACAACAAGAAACGTTAATTACCTAGGAATAAACTTAACTAAGGTAAAAGATCTGTATTTGAAAAACTACAGAACACAATAGATAACCCAGAAATAAACCCAGGTCTCTTTGGTAAACTAATATTCAATAAAGGCAGAAGGAGCACAAAATTGAGTGAAAATAACCTCTTCAAGAAGTGGTGTTGGAAGACCTGGACAGAGACATACAGAAAAATGAAACCAGACCACCAACTTACACCATATACCAGAATAAACTCAAGATGGATAAAGGCTGACTTTAGGGAGAGGAAAAGATGGTGACAGAGTAGAGAGCAGTGCTGATGGTGTTCTCAAGTACCAGAGCAGCTAGAGGACAAGATAGGGAGCGTGAGACGTCTTCAGGACCCTAAGAATTGGAGCGGTCAGCATCTGGACACAGGGGAGCACAGCCTGGAGGCAGAGGAGACCAGCAGGACAGTAGGTGAGGCGTTCACAACCTACAGGCCAGCAGGCCAAAGTCGGCTCTGGGCAGTGGTGGCTCTGCCCAGAGGGATGCATTTGACTGAGGCCAGCTCCGGGCTCCCTGGCAACCAGAAGTCTCAACAGTAAAGTGCGGGCAGCGAGGGCAAACGCCATAGGGAACACAGAATTGAACTCTTGCAGGGGAAGGACTGTGTGAGAGACTCGCTCAGGCAACAGGGAGAGGAGGCTCCTCCAGTGGCTAGAGGTGGAGGAGGAGAGTCCTGCGGGAAGCCGGAGCAGGAGAGTGGGGAAGTGTGCCGGCAGAGGTGGCGAGAGGGCCAAAAAGGTGCTGCTGGGCCACCTGGGAAACAGCAGCTAGAAGTCCCTGCGATGGGGGAGGCCCAGCCCTGCGCAACCACACAGGCCCCCAGGCTCCGCAGAAACTCCAAACAGCGAGCCAGCAAGCCCGGAACTAGTAGCGGGGACAACTTACCCGCCATTGCCAGAGACAAAGGCCGCACCGCCCACGCCTGGGAGGGGCTCATCACAGAGGCCTCGTAAAAAACTCCTCAGAGAGCTGGTTGGCTTGGAGGAGTGGTGCCCACCCCGGAAGGGTAGGACAGTGTAGGCGGACCCCAGACAGTGTTGACTGACAGGGGCGGCCTCCTCCAGGAACTGCGGGGGTGGGGCCAGTCGTCACAGGGACCAGCGAAGTTGTGGGCTGCCCTGTAGGGGTGCTGGGTGCTCAACAAGGGCAGGAAACTCCACCAGGAGTGAGAGGGGACACCCTGTAGGCTCCAGAATACCGGCAGCCCTAAAACCCAGCCAGGCTGCAGAAGGACCAGCCTACCTAGGGGCGGACACTCAGAATCAGCCCTGACTGTGACAATCAGAGGCCCTGCCATGCGCCAAGACCAGCTAGAATATAGACTATAGACTGTAAAGTCCTGACCAAGAAAAAGAGGCAGCCTCAGGAAAGGGATTGCTGCTAACCTCAAGCACCTGAGTTGTACCAAGAGCAATATGAACTATTAATCCCCAACATATTCTTCGCAAAAGTTACTTCTCACATATTCTTAATCCCCCCATACCTCAATCCACCTAAATACCCAAGACCCTCCTCCTGCTCTTGAATTAAAGTCTATTCACTCTGTGACTATAACATATTCCCAGTCCTCAATCTAAGTAATCCTCCCTTCCACAGCCACCTAAACCCTTCCTTATTCTTTTCTTCCTTCCTTTTCTTTCTTTCTCTTCTTTTCTTTTCTTTTTTCTTTTCCCTTTCTTCCTGGTAAAGCCCACAGGTTATGGCTCCACCTGGACCAATCAGAAATCACAAAGGGTGAACAGACACCTAAACCCTTTCTTTATTTTTTTATTTTATTTTATTTTATTTTTTACCCTTTCTTTATTAATATTGATTTCTCTTTGTCTTGTGACTTTCTCCCCCACCCCCCCTTTTTTTTTTTTTCCTATTCTTCCTGGTAAAGCCCACAGGTTCTGGCTCCACCTGGACGAATCAGAAATCATAAAGGGGGAACAGACACCTAAACCCTCTCTTTTTTAATATTGATTTCTCTTTCTCTTGTGATTTTCTCCCCACTACCTTTTTTTTTCTTTCTTTCTTCTTTCTTTTCTCCCTGATAAAGCCCACTGGCCCTGGCTTCATTTGGACCAAACAGAGACCATACAGGGTGAATAGACACCTAAACCCTTTCTTTATTAATATTGATTTCTCTTTGTCTTGTGACTTTCTACCTTTTCTTCTGTTTTTTTTTCTCTGCCAAAAGCCCTCAGGTCCAGGCTACATCTGGAACAGTCAGGGATTATTAAGGGTGAACAGCCATCTAAACCCTTTCTTCTTATTATTATTATTGTTTTTATTTCTTTTTTCCTTTTGTTTTTCTGTCTTGTTTTTTTGTTTGTTTTTATTTCTATTTTTCTGCTAAAAGCCAACAGGCCGAGAATACAACCTGACAGCCCAAATAAAGGACACACCAAGAACAGCAAGGGGAGAAAATCTGGGAGACGGCTACATTGAACTCCACAAATCTCCTATCACAGAAGGGTACTCAACTAAGGCAAGGAAGAAAAGCAGGTTAATCCAAGGAAAGAACAAAAATAAATAAATAAAAAGCAAACAAGAACAGACACCCAAAATGGGGGAAAAAAGAATCAGTCCATCACCAAAAGGAAAGGAAGAATCCCCAGAAAGACCACAAAATGAAACAGAGGCACCTGGAATATTAGATAAGGAATTCAAAAGAATGATGATAGAGAAGCTCAGTGAGCTCAGCCACATCAAAGGAAATTATAAACAACTCCAGGAGAACTACAAAGAACTCCAGGGAAGTTACAAGGAAATTACTAGGAACTAGGAACTACAACAGCATGAAAAAGGACATGGAAACTATCAATAAGTGCCAGGAGGAAATGAAGATTACAATTGCTGAATTGAAGAATACAGTAGAAGGAATCAACAGTAGGCTAGAGGAAGCAGAGGACCGGATCAGCGAGTTGGAACATAATGTAGACAAATACACTAAGACACTACAAGAGAATAAAAAAAGGCTGAATAAGACTGAAGAGGGGTTAGGAGAGCTGCAGGACAACATGAAACGTAACAACATCAGTATCATAGGGATAGCAGAAGGAGAAGAGAAGCAAGCATTGGAAAACCTGTTCAAAAAAGTCATGATAGAAAATTTCCCTAACATGATGAGTGAAAACACTAATCCACTTCAGGAAGCACAGAGGGTCCCAATGAGGATCAACCCAAACAGACCAACACCAAGGCACATTATTATTAAAATGGCAAATTTCAAAGACAAAGAGAGAATCCTAAAAG
Source organism: Noctilio leporinus (assembly GCA_004026585.1). NCBI lineage: Eukaryota > Metazoa > Chordata > Mammalia > Chiroptera > Noctilionidae > Noctilio > Noctilio leporinus. Next base: position 2,119 of record PVIW01005862.1, on the reverse strand, counting down.
CATCAAGAGAGAAAAGACAAATAACATACAAAGGGGCTCCAATAAGGCTATGAAATGATTATTCAACAGAAACAATTCAAGCCAGAAGGGAATGGCAAAAAGTATTTCAAGTAATGGTAAGCAAAGGCCTATAACCAAAGATACTCTATCCAGCAAGGCTCTCATTCAAGATAGAGGAGAAATAAGGAGCTTCCCAGACAAAAAAAGACTAAAAGAATACATCTCTACCAAACCAGCATTGCAAGAAATGCTAAAAGGTCTGCTATAAAAATAAGTACGCAGTGCTCGCTTTGGCAGCAAATATATTAAAATTGGAACGATACAGAGAAGATTAGCATGACCCCTGCACAAGGATGACACGCAAATTCGTGAAGCGTTCCATATTTTGAAGGAATCAAAGGTATCCAAATTGGAAGGAGGAAGTCAAACTGTCATTATTTGCAGATGATATAATAGTGTATATACAAAACCCGATTGGCTCCACCAAAAATTTACTCAACCTAATAAGCAAATTTAGCAAAATAGCTGGGTATAAAGTCAATATCCAGAAATCAAAAGCATTTTTGTATACCAATAATGAAACAACAGAAATAGAAGCCAAAAAACAAATCCCATTTACCATAACAACAAGAAAAATAAAGTACCTGGGAATCAACTTAACTAAGGAGGTAAAAGACCTGTACTCAGAAAACTACAGAACAATGAAGAAAGAAATCAAGGAAGACACAAATAAATGGAAGCATATACCATGTTCATGGATGGGAAGAATGAACATCATCAAAATGTCCATACTACCCAAAGCAATCTACATATTCAATGCAATCCCAATTAAAATGCCAATGACAGACTTCACAGAAATAGAAAAAATACTTCGAAAATTTATATGGAGCCAAAAACGCCCATGAATAGCCACAGCAATCTTGAGAAAGAAGAACAAGGTAGAAGAAATCACAATACCGGACTTCAAACAATACTACAAGACTACTGTCACCAAAACAGCATGGTACTGGCATAAGAATAGACATATAGATCAATGGAACAGAATAGAGAGCCCAGAAATTAACCCAGGACTCTATGGTCAACTAATATTTGACAAAGGGGCAAGGAACTTCAAATGGAGTAATAACAGTCTTTTCAACAAGTGGTGTTGGGAGAACTGGACAGCAATATGCAAAAAGATAAAACTAGACCACCAACTTACACCATACACCAAAATAAACTCAAGATGGATAAAGGATTTAAACATAAGCAGTGCCTCCATGAAGGTCCTGGAGAAAAATATAGGCAGTAAACTTTTGGATATCCTACACAGAAATATGTTTACGGATACTTCACCAAGGGCAAAGGAAATCAAAGAACGAATCAACAAATGGGACTATATCAAATTGAAAAGTTTCTGTTCAGCTAAAGAAAACATCAGCAAACTTCAAAGGGAACCAGCTGTATGGGAAAACATAATTTCCAATGATACCTCAGACAAGGGTCTGATCTCCAAAATATAGAAAGAACTAATGCGACTCAACACCAGGGAGACAGACAGCCCAATTAGAAATGGGCAAAGACTTGAACGGACAACTCACTGAGGAAGATATTCAAAGGGCCCAGAGGCATATGAAAGAATGCTCAACATCACTAGTCATCAGAGAGATGCAAATGAAAACCACAATAACATACCACCTCACACCTGTCAGAATGGCAATCATCAGCAAATCAACAAACAACAAGTGTTGGTGAGGATGTGGGGCAAGGGAACCCTCATACACTGTTGGTGGGAATGTAGGCTGGTGCAGCCACTGTGAAAAACAGCATGGGGTTTCCTTAAAAAACTAAAAATGGATCTGCCTTTTGATCCAGCAATTCCACTACTGGGACTATACCCAAAGAATCCTGAAACACCAATTCATAAGAACCTATGCACATCTATGTTCATAGCAGCACTATTTACAATAGCCAAGTGCTAGAAACAGCCTAAGTGCCCATCAGTGGATGATTGGATCAAAAAACTTTGGTACATTTACACAATGGAATTCTATATAGCAGAAAGAAAGAAGGAACTTGTACCCTTTGCAACAACATGGATGGAACTGGAGAGTATTATGCTTAGTGAAATAAGCCAGTC